>PVLA01005680.1:0-140421 GCA_004027455.1 Hydrochoerus hydrochaeris
CCTTACACTGAGTTACCTCCCCAGGCCTTTTTGCTTTTTTGAGACAGGATGTCTTGCTATATTGTCTAGGCTGGGCTTGAACGTCCAGTCCTTATACCTTAGCCTCCCAGAGTACTGGAATCATTGGTATATGTCACTACATCTACCATCTCCTCTGTTGTGTTCTATTGAATTAATAGTTTTTCATATTCCTCCTATCTTTGTACCTCACTTCTGCTTTAGAAGCTATATATTGATAGTTTCTCTTAAAGTTTTATCCATCATGATTATGTTTTTAAAAAAATAAAACTGTGATTGTTCAGTGATTCTAGCCTATTTCTAATAATGACAGTTGTTTCTCACATGTTACTTGCTCACTGAACACTCCCCCCACCTTTTTTTGTATCAGAGATTGAACTCAGGACCTTGCACTTGCCAGGCAGGTGCTTATGCCATTTTAGCTATATCCCTGGCCCCCACTATCTTATAATTTATATTTATAGTTTGGTTTTCTCTAATTTTAAAATAACAAAGTTAGTTATTATTATAGTTCAAGAGATAATTGCGGAAATTAGTATATATGTATTTTAAACTCATTTTTTTCCACTTGGGCTATTTTTCTTCTTGCAGAAATGTATTTTTTATAATTTAAAAAAATTAGTATCTGAGTATATCTTTGTGTTCCAGCTAATGTGTCTATTTTACTTGTGCTCTCAAGGATAGTTTAGCTGGATATAAAGTGCTAGGTTGACAAGTTTTGCCCCTATACATTTGGAGCATCTGTGCTTCTTGATGAGAAGTCTGCTGTAAACCTAATTAATTTTTTCCCTTTATATTAGTTCTGTAGAGAAACAGAATCAATAAAATCTGTATATATAGAAAAAGAGATTTGTTTTTAGGAACCTGCTTATGGAAAATGGAGGCCTAATGAGTCTAATATTGGACAGAGAGGATGGCAGGCAAGAGACTCAGGAAAAAGTTGTAGTTCAACTGAAAAGAGAGTCTCTTGGTGCACCAGTTTGGAACCAGTGTTGCCGAGGCAGACTTATGACAGAATTTCCTGCTGCTTGGAAGAAGTCAGCTCTTCATATTCTTTAGTCCTATAACTGATTGAATGAGACTCACCCACATTATGGAGAGCAATCTACTCAAAATATGCCAATTTAAATGTAAATGTCTTTAAAATGTCCTCACAGGAACAACAGGATAATGTTGACCAAATGTCTGGGCACTGCAGCTACTTTAGTATAAAATTAACCATCGCACTCTGGACCCATCACACTGTTGTCTCTTTACATGTTACAGTCTTCACTGTTACAGGTCTGGTTGTGGATTTATTTTTATTTCTGCTTTGTACTTAAAATGTGCAAACCTTCAATTCTTGAAAATTTTCAGCATTTATACTTCTGAATATTGCTATTCTGATCTTCTCTACATTCTCTTATTTGGGTTCTTCTAGTTGATGAAACTAACAATTTTTACTCCATGACTCTTAATTATTCTTTTATATTTTAATTTTATTTCTTTCTATGCTGAAATCTAGGTGAGTTTCTTAGAACTCTCTTGAAAGTTACAAATTCTCTGTGTCTAGTCCAGAATTTATTTTACTTTCTAAGTTTTTTCACTTCCAGAATTTCTATTTCATTACTTAGCTACCTCTTGTTTTTTTATTTACTTATTTTTGAATGGTTTTAAATGAAGTGCTATCTTCTTTTTACTTCCTTAAATATTTTATGTTTTTAAATTTTTGTTTTGTTTTGTTTTGGTACTGGGGCTTGAATTTACGACCTTGTACTTAACCAGGCAAGTACTTGAGCCTCTGAGCTAAATCCCCAGCCCATCCTTATATATTTTACAAATAGTGTCTTTGGTGGCTGGAACTATCAATTTAATTTGGAGTAGATGTAATTTTAAATTTTGGTGTTGAGGACTGACTTGTAGTTTGATTTTTAGGCTTGAGTAGAGGTTTTAAAGTTTAGTCCGTTGCTGATTTTTCTGTCTTTATACCTACCTGCCTCTTCCTGCTTAACTGTTCCCAGCAGATATTAAACTTGCTGCTGCTGCTTCCAGCTTCTTGTTTATAGAGATCAGCAGTTCAACTCTGCAGGTGTTTGTTTTTTTAAAAAATTTTATTTATTTTTAAGATTTTGGAGTTTTTCAGAGAGTCTTCCTGTATAGTTCATATTGGCCTTGAACTCACTTTGTAGCCCTTGCTGACCTCAAATTCACAGTGATCCTCCTGCCTCAGCCTGCAGGAGGGATTACAGGCGTGTGCAACTATGCCTGGCTTATTTTCTGTTTTAGTGTGACTGTTTTTCTCTCACACACAGTTTAGCCATCATTGCTGTGCTGTTGGGAGGGTGATGAAAATATGAGTGTATTATATCAGCTTGACTAGTTAACTCATGTGACCTAAAATATTTTGCTTTAGTAATACATAAGATACATTATCTGACTGCAAATAGCCAAGAAAAAAAAGTGGTTCAAACATTTAGTATTCTCTGTTAACCTACATTGAAAAGAAAAATAAACTGGCTGGCAAACGAAATGAAACAAAGGGTTCAAACTTTAGGCCAGACTTTAGGCCAGATAGGTCTTTTCAGAATTAGTTATGTCACCACCACCAGTATGAGCACTAGGTCAGGACAAATTGTCACTGGTCTTGGGTTGCTGCTGGTAGGATGTTTCTGTCTAGACTGTTTTAAGTTTTGCTGTGAAATGGAAGTTGCCACATTCCAATCAGCCTTGTCGGAGGGTACTGGGAAAGACTGGAGCCCATTGGAAGTGCTGTCCCACTGGAGTAGGTATGATTAATAGCCTTGTGTGTGTTCCTCAAAGTGGCTTCAGGAAAGAGTTTTAGAAGCAGGTGGATCTGTATTCTGATTCTGGGTCCCTCTTATTATTGCACAGGACTAGTGGGCAAATCAATTAACTGACTCATCTCTTGTGATAACATATCCAGAGCTGTCACTAGTGAGTCCTTTTATTTTGTTCCACTTGCCTGAGACAAAAGTTGACTTCCCCACCTGCCTTCTTATCTGGGAAATTCAGTCGTGTGAAGTCTCATTTCAGAGTTAAATGAGTGGTCTTTAAAAGCACACTACATTTTGCCCATCATCAGCCTCAATTATGATTCATTTTCCAGAGCTTTATCTGAATGAAGCTTTTCTCATCCCTAAGGAAACCAACCAGTTGTCTTGTGTTAGTCTTTGATTTCTGGAATATAGGACCCTAGAGCTTCAGAGTGGTACTGAGGCACATGTGTACAGGAAGACAAATCAGGCTCAGTTGTGTGCTGTCGCCTCCCCCTCCCCGCACGCATCTTTGAACAACTGAAAAAGGGTATTTGTGATGAGCACACCCATAGTGCTGGCGCTGTATCTCTTACTATCATTCCTGTGTGCTGCACCAGGAAGGAATGCATATGGGACCTGGAACCTCTGAGTGGGAGAGAATTCAGATGTGATGTGACTGCTACTCCTGCCCTTCCTGCGATGGCCACAAAGGAAATGAGCAAGGGGCTCTGTGGCCTTAGACGGGTTGCGACTTCATTGCTAAAGTCAGAGGTTGCAGGTGATAATGGCTCGGTCTGTGGCCGACAGAATGGTACTTTTCATTGCTCTGGATCCCCAGGGAAGCACCTGGTCCTTATGTCAAGTCAGGAGTGTGTGGTTCCTTGTTAGGTCTCAGGGCATGATCTGCAGGATCCCTTCTTTGTTTCTGATTTTTCTGTGAAGTGACCTCTTTAGATGCTGCTTTGGCCATCGACTAGGAATCTGACCAGTACCAATTCCTTTCTGAGTTTTACTTGCTCTGAAACCAGGAAACTAAAATGAAGCAATCAGATCAATGTCCTTTCCTCACCTGGTCTTCCTGGGTAAATAAAGGTTAGTATTGCTGGAAGGTGAGATGATTATCAAATTCACTGCTTTTCTGCTAAATCTTGGTAAATGTTAAAAGCAAAAGGAAAGGAGAAGGAGTTCTAACCCAAGCCCAGAAGCTTTAGAATAGCTAGAAAATCATTATGTTAAGGCATAATAAACAATCTGCAGGTATGTTATAATTTTATTTTTTTAAGAGAATATTGAATGGCTGTAACTGCTTTTGTACTGGAGCAGGGAAGCTGTACCTAGACTTGAAAATCTTTCATCTGTTATTGCTAATACATACTCACAAGTACATTGCAGTCTTGAGAAAGTACAATTAAAAAGGGGTAATCCTTTTTTTTTAAGTCTTCAGGTTTAATTTTCCTGATTATGGTAGATTATGAGTCATTCTGTGACTTGGTCTCCAAAAGAGACAGTGCCTTCTCTTCAGTCCCTTTCAACAGTTGTTTATGGCAGTTTCAGCCTCTTTCTGCCTCTCGGAGCCTCTTTATTTTTAAAGCAAGGCAGACAAGGCCTAAAATTATTCCATTAAAGAGGGGCAATTTTTGTAATGGGACTTAGAGTGCTTTGCAGAAGTGCAGGCAAGTTTCTTCAATATCCTGAGCATTATTCGCTCATTTAGTTAAATGATGTTTCTAATTCTCTGGTAATTACATGTAATGAGGCACTTTTTCTCTTCTTGATGAGACTTTAGCTTAATATGAGATGGCGTATTTTTTTCCTTTTTTTTTCCCCCTTGAGGATAATTACCCCTTCCCAGGAAAGGCAGGGTTTGTTGTGCAGAATATAGCAAATTATTTTATTTCCTGCCATCTTGACTGCCAGTAAATTATAAAATTAAGTTTCAGTGGTGCATTAGCACCATTTTGGAAAAGGCTTGGACTTTATTTTTTCTTCTTTCTTTCCTTTCCTTTTGCTTCTTTTTTTTTTTTTTTTTTAAATACATGTAGTGCTGTTCACTGGAACTGTAGAGACTATTATTCATAGAATAGACATTTTTCTGCCAATTCTAGTATTCAGATGTATTGAAGTAGCAACATCGGTTTAATTTTTCTGGATGATATCCAATGTAGAATGTTCTTATAAGTGCTTTTGTGCTCAGATAATTTTCATCAAAAAGTTAAGTGTAATATTCTCTGTCTTTCTCTGGTCTTCTCTCATTCCCTTTTTGAGCAAATTACGTTTTCTTACATAACCCTTCAATTAGATGCAAAGCAACTAGACTTGAATCACGTGAAGATGGTGATGCAAACTATTGTTAAATGCAAGAAATTCAGAGTTAATATAGTCACTCTACTTAACTCATCCTATTGTTAGAAAATAAATTTGAGAGGAAAAATATGGGGAGCGCATCATTAATTAAGGACAATGGCATGTTGATTTTGGTTTCTTGGACTTGGTTATTTTCACTGATATTAAGGATAATGTATGAATATGTGTGTGCACTTTTTAAGTTTTTTTTCCACAGAAGAAACATTTCTGTGGATGAAGTGGCAGACTGTGATGGATAGAGGGAAAGAGGACTGAGAGCCAGGCTTGAGGATGGAGAAGGACTTTGTTTATTCCTGCCTAGATGTGTGGTTTGGGCAAGGCCACCCTCCCTGAACCTTAAATTTCTTCTGTGTAAAATGTATTGTTTCTCAATGGCAGATGTTCTCCAGGCTTTAAAAACTACAAAGATCTTCAGATTACATAAGTCATTTCACTTTTCCCCTTGGGGTCACCAAGGAGGCTCATGCCTCCTCCCTGCTGGGCCCTCTCTCTGTAGGCATAGCTCAGGCACAGCCTCTGTCTGCCTAGTTCATTACAGGAGCTCCTGGGTGATCACTTGGCAGTGTAAACTTTAAATCATGTGTTGGGATCATTCTAAAATGCCCTAGATTTGTTTTTTGGGGTTTTTTTGTACCAGGAATTGAACTCAGGACTTTGTGCTTGCTAGGCAGGTGCTTATGACACTGAGCTATATCTCTAGCCTTGTTTGTGCTTTTTAATATGTGGCTTCCACCTGATATGGTGTTATGATATGATGCTGTTTCCAATGGGTCCAGGTATCTCCATCACCTCATTTGTCAGTGGCTTGGTGGTTATTGTCTGGGATCTAGTAAACTCCAAGGCATGAGAGTGGGGAGATTCCTCCCAGTATTGTGCTCCCCACACCAGGACAAGTATTTCAGGTATGAGTGAACCGGGGTCCTCTGTGCAGCATGGTTTCCCATCAGTGGGATTGTGTCCCAGCAGTTTGACAGATGTCCTAATGTTTCCCTCTTGAGGTGACCAAGACTTTTTGTATGTTGTGGTTGGTTTGCATGTTTGAAATCAACACAGTATATTGGAAATAACACTGTCCTTTTTAGATAGAATGAAGTAGCCTGTTTGATGTGGGCTGATTTCTCCATGTTTTGAGGATGGGAGCATTTACCAAAATGCTGCATCTTTCTCATTTGTATAATTAGCCTGCATTTAAAACCTGCCAACTGAATTTTTATTTTAAGCAACTGATATTTGGGGTAATTTTGTTTTAGAATAGTTATGTTGGTCATTTCACTTTTTCTGTGGGGTCACCAAGGAGGCTCATGCCTCCTCCCTGCTGAGCTCTCCCTCTGTAGGCATAGGTCTAGGCACAGCCTCTGTCTGCCTAGTTCATTATAGGAGTTCCTGGGTGACCACTTGGCAGTGTAAAGTTTAAATCCCAGCAGAAACTAGAGGGTGGCCCAGAGTTGGATAAAGGGTCTGAGTTTTATTTAGGTCAGTCATTTACAAATTCCTGTAACCTTGGACAGGTTACCTATTTTCTCTGGGCATGTTTCCTCCCCTATAGTGATGCCTTATTTGGGCATCATTATAATAACTTATAGGCAACAGTACCTTAAAATGAGAATCATCTACTTTACCTCCTCAGTAGTGTGCACTATTGCTGTGGTGGTTGTCATTATCTCACCTTCTACTACTTGTTTAGCTGTGTGCAAGTGATTTTTCTAGTCACCATTCCCTGAACTCATCCCAGCTTTTCTGTTCTTTTGCCTCTGTTTATGCAGGCCCCTCTTTCTAGCATCCTTTCCCTTTCCTAGCATCCTTCCTTTGCCATTAATTCATTTGTATTCTTATTTATTTATCAAATATTTATGATATTTGATATTTATGATGCATCCATTATGTGTCAGTCCCATTTGCCTATCCTGTTCATCTCAAATATGTCTCTGATGACTGCCCTAGCAGGAAAGGTCCTGTGTTTCCCCTGCAGACTCATAGGCCCATGCCCTCCCTGGCCCACATATGCCACTCCAGCCTTTCTTAGTCACTGCTGTTCTCATCTTCTCCTAATTCGGTCCCTAGTACAGCATCTTCCATGGAAGTGTTACAGGAGCAGGGCTAAAGGGAAGGTAATCATTTCAGGACTCCCAGCTCTCCTGACCTATTCACCCTCCCCCTGCCCAAGCCCTGCTGGAGCAAGAGCTATCCTGTGAATGAGGCTCCCTTTCTGAATTCTCCTGGCTGTGTGAGTCCCCAGGATGGTGCTTGCATCCACAGTTGCCACATGATTGTATTTGCACTGAAGTGGTCAGGCACCAGCTTGCAGCTGACGGTCCCTTCTTAGCAGCATGCAGTCTTAGGCAAGTCATGGAGCCTTTCTGCTCACTCCCCAGTCTTCCCCATTTTCTGTTCAGTCAGTCCACATACTGGTCCTTTGATCTTTCTCATGGAGAGAGACAGACACAGTAAGCAGGTGAAGTATTTAGCTCTGTACTTGGCTTGGTGATGTTGGCTCTTATTGTTCTCATTACAGTGATTAGTATTGATTTTTCTATATGATATATTTTCTCTTTTTAAAAAGTATTTTTATTAGTATATTATTGTGATATATAGTAAATACAGTCATTCTGGGGACATTGGTAATATACATATTGCATCTTGATCCTTTTTACTTCTCCTTCCTTTCTTCCCTCCCTCCATCATCCTCAGATCCCCTTCCTATCTTTTCAAAGAACCAATTCTTTCATTCACTGATCCTTGGTATTGTTTTTTTAGTCTCAGTTTCCTTAATTTTCACTTTGATGTTTATAATTTCTTTCTTTTATTTTCAGATTTGGATTGTTTTTGTGTTTCTAGGTCCTTAAGATGCATCATTAGGTTATTTATTTGGAATTGCTCTATTCTTTTTATGTGTGCATTTACAGCTATACTCTTTCCTCTTAGAACTGCTTCATTCGTGCCCCATAGATTTTGGTATGTTATGCTTCCATTGTCATTTGATTCTAGAAACTTCTTTTAATTTCTTCCCTGATTTTTCTGTGATCCAGTAGTTATTCATTAATGTACTGTTTAAATTCCATGTGTTTGTATAATTTCTTTGGCTTATTTTGCTGCGAATTTCTAACTTCATTCCTCTATGATTTGATAGTATATAGTGGATTATTGCAATTCTTTTGTATTTAAGCATGGTTTATGATCCAAGATGTGGTCAGTTTTAGAAATAGTTCCATGTGTTGTTGAGAAAAATGTGTATTCTGTTGTTGTTGGATGAAACACTGTAGATATGTTAAGTCCATTTGTTCAATGGTGTGGTTTAATTCAGATGTTTCTTTGTTGATTTTTTTTTTCCCCTCTGGATTATCTGAGACAAGATCGGGTGTGTTCAGGGTGGTATGGCCATAGACTGGCCTATCCGAGAGTAGGGTATTGAAATTTCCCACTGTGATTGTATCAGTGTCTATCTGTTCTTTTAAGTCCAGTAGTTCGGTTTTATGAAATTGTGTGTGCCATATTTGGTGCATAGATATCTACAGGTGTTATCTCTTCCTGTTGCATTGTTCCCTTTACCAAAGATAATGGCTATCTTTGTCTCTTCTGATCAGTTTTTGCCTGAAGTGTGCGATGTCTGAAAATAAGATAACTACTCTTCCTTGTTTTCCAGCTCCACTTGAATGGAGCATAATTTTCCATGCTTTCACTTTCACTGTATGTACTTCCTTTTAAATGAATCGTCTCTTATAGGCAACTTTTTATTGTATTTTTACATCTGCCAGCTGTGTCTTTTGATTAGAGAGTTGACACCATTGATGTTGAGAGTTATTTTTGTGCAATGTTTACTGAATCCTTGTTCTTGCATTATTTTCCTAGGATTAATTCTTTTACCTTTTCCTTTTGTTTAGTTACTCTTCCAGTTGGATATATACTTTCCTTTGGACTTTCTGGTCCTGGTGGCCTCCCTGTCTCAGGATTCCATTAAGTGTTTTATAATGCTAGTTTAGCAGTCATGTATTTATTTAGGATTTTTTTGTCATGGAAAATTTGTACTTCTCCATCAATCTTAGTATATGTGCTGCCGAAGCAAGCACAATTCTCGGTCAATTTTGAAGTCTAATTTTACAGGATATAAAGGTCTGGATGACAGTTGTTTTCTTTTAGAGCTTGAAAAACTTTATTCTAGGCTCTCCTGGCCTTAAGGCTTGTGCTAGGAAGTCTGCAGTTATTCTGATGTGCTTGCCTTAGTTTATTTGGTATTTTTCTCTACCAGGTTTTAGTATTCTCTCCTTTTGGTGAATTTCTGGAATTTTGATTATGACATGTTGTGGAGAAGTACTTTTCTGGTCATGGCTGTTTGGGGTTCTATATACCTCTTTTGCTTGAATACTGAATTCATTTACTAGATTCGGAAAAATTTCTGCTATGATTTCAGTGAATGAATTTTTGTACTTTTGAGTCATCTAATTTTTTCTTTATTCCTATAATTATTAGGGTTTTAAATTTTTTTTGTTGAGTCATCTTTTACTTTTCTTGAGTTATTTTTGTTGGATCCAGTTTGCATAGTGCCTTGTCATTTTTAGGGCATCATTGAATTTATGACCTACTTACTATATCTACTTTGTCTTCTTTTTTTTTTTTTTTTAACCAGGAATCAAACTCATGACCTTTTTTTTTTTGCCAGGCAGGCGCTTATGCCACTGAGCTAAATCCTCAGCAGTCTTCTATTTCTGACATTCTGTCCTCATATTTGTGAAGTCTGCTACCCATACTTTCCAAATGAATGTTTTCATATTACTGATTTCTGTTTGCTTTCTTTTCATACTAATTCTTTTCCAAATTGGTCTTTCATGTTTTGTCTTTTCTTGTTTAACTCAGTTTATTGTTTATTTCTTCTTTAAGCTCACAGACTATTTTATTGGTAAAATTCTTTATCTGTTTAGTTACATTCTCCTTGAGCTCATTAAACATCTTATGCATTTTCTTAAATGTTTCTTCTTTTGTTTCTTCAAACATTTTTACCATTTGGACTTTGAGTCCTTTGTCATGGCTTCCTGTACTTCAGTGTGCATGAGATGAGCTTTTGGACTTGTGTTTTCTCTTTGCTACATGGTTGCTTTCAGGATGTATTGATTCCAGGTCTGGAAGAGACAATATTTTGCTATCTGCCTTTGTTCCACCATTTCTAGTCTTCTCCACATGGAATAGTCTTATACCTGCCTGCTATTTATAAGAATCACAGCCCTTCACCATAGCTTCCTGGATCCCACTCTGGCCTCCCAAGTCAGAACTGCCAAGGTAGAGTCTGGGAAGGTGATTTTTGCTTGTTCTTTGGCACTTAGCTTGGGAAATCCATGAGGCACACATTTCTGGCACAGGCCAACACTTGTGTCCAGTGGGGCCAAATATTCCCCAGTTGAATAAGAAGTGCATTCTTTACTGGATTGAATACTACTCACCGCACACCACAATTTTTCTGTTCTCTGAAAACGTGGCCTGTCTTGGTTACTTTTCTCTCGTTGATGAGACAAAATACCTGATACCTAAAATTAGGGAAGGAAAGGTTTATTTATCTTGCAGTTTTGGAGGTTTCAGTTCATAATCAGCTGGCTTCAAAGCAGTGTGGCATGGCACTGGGGCAACACTTCAAAGCAGCAGCCAGTGCAAAAGGAAGGAAACAAACCTCTTTTCCTGGTTTATATTGTACGCAGGTCACTTCCCCTCCTCCAGGGTAGGTGTAACACTCACAAAATCTTCTTGCCCTCCTTTGTGCAGGATGAGGACATTTACAAAGTAAGAACCCTGGCTCCCTGTTGAGTCTCTCAGTTAAATGCACACATTTCTCAAGTTGACACAATGTATCAACTATAACATGGCCTTATTTAGAAGTAGAGTCTTCACAAGTATGATCAAGTGATGATGAGGTCATATGAGATTAGGGTAGGTCCCAAATCCAGTGTAACTGGTATTCTGATAAAAAGAGGATAATTGAATACAGAGACAGTCATAAGTGAAAATTGACCATCTGAAAGTGGACAGAGGTTAGAGTAATGCTGTTCAACCATAGAGCATCTGGGGCCAGGAAAAAATGAAGCAGACAGGGATGGATGGATGACTCTCTAGAGGTTTGCAGGGAATATTGCCTTGTTGACACCTTGATTTTGTTAATAGCTTCCAGAACTATGAGAAAATAAAACCTTGTTAGAAGCCCCACACCCCACTCCATATTATGGTAATTTCAGGAGCTGTGAGAATCTAATACAAATTCTAAGTCACCTTCTGATAATTGCACTGAGGCAGAAACTCTGATGGCTGATTTTATGAATAGTTTGACATACTTTTGGCATTTATAAATATCTGTACAAATTTTAGAAAATAATTTTACCCTCTGGGAAAAATGGGAGTTGATACATTTTTTAAAAACTCAAGCTTAAATGTTGCAGGTGTAAGATACTTCTGGACCATGTAAAGCCTTCTGAGTCTCAGATTTGTGTCTTTCCTGTTGTGTCTGAGCATCCCCAAGGAGGATGCTTAACACTTGGCTTGGCAGATAAGCCACCAGTCGTTTGTCACTACCTTGAGGATGGTTAGATGTTTCATGGGGACATTTTAGGGGAGGTGAAGTCAGCGAGCAGTCTCAGCTCCCTTTCTTCCCAAGGTCTGAATGCTTTCTGGCCAAGTCATAAGCTTGTGGACCCTTGTTTTCTCCGCCTGTAATGTGGAACTGCTAGCATACTAACCTGTCCTGAGCGTCAGACAAAATCCAAGCACGTGTGATGTAACTCAGTAGATAATTTTTGTTGTCATCATTTTGATTTCAGTATGGTGAGTTGGTTACCCCTGGCTTTGAAATGGACATAGGGGGACAGAATTAGTGTAGCAATTCCAGGTTACAACTCTGGTGCTTTAATTGAAGAAGAAGGAATTTTTTATTTGTGAGGATGAAAAATGGGAATGGGAACTAGTGTGACACAGAATTCAGGAAATGGAGCCACTGAAGCTGGTGGTAGGGACACTACTGTCACTTCTGCAGAACTTGCTTGGCTACTGTATGAGTGAGTTCCGGTTCACTGCAGTGAGCCCTTGAGAGTGTCCTTTTTTGACATCATCAAGTCCCAGGGTAAGGACTGAGGGAGTATATAAAAAGGCGAGGGCAGGAAAATTCCTCTTAGCATAGTAATAAACACCGATTTGAATATTTAGTCCTCAGGGTTATAAATAACTGAGTTTTCATTGATGTGTAAGCAGTGATACATTTTGTACAATAATTAGTTATTTGATTACTTTTGTTTTAGCCTGAAGTAGAGGACAATTGACAAATGTGAGTACCTCTGAGACTGATGGGGCGTAGTAAACTAAATTTATTTATTACAAAATGCAATTTTATTAATATGAATTGACAGTAATTAATTTGCTAGTGTTGATGTTGTTAATAATTGCCTGTAATTTATGAAATATTCATGCTAGAGTGGAATAAAGTAATGCACGGGTCCTCTGGATTATTTGTTAAAAAGTCTATGAATATTTCAACCAAGCCTCTTTAATTCAGTATGTTCACACTGCAATGGCTTGAAATCCCTCCCTCCAAAACAACCCAAATATATTTTAATTCCTTATCTTAGCGATTCTTAGCTAACTTTTAGGCACTTCCAGGGGATCATGAAACTCCCTGAAATTAAATCATAGAGTATAGTTTTTCAGAGCTTCCATCAAAAGATTAAGTACCACTGTATTGTCAAGGTTCATCTTCCTAAAAGTTTCAAAAATTGTTGTTTTATTCCCATTTCACAGATAAGGAAACCAAGGCTTAGGGAAGTCTTTTGCCAGAGGTGAAACTCAACTCCAGGCACTCAGTCTCTTAAATCCAGGGTCCACAGAATAAAATGTAATTTTGCTTTTATTCCTTTTTTTTTTTTTCTCTCTCTGTATGAAAGTATAGACTGTTTCCCCCTCCTAATTCAGTTTGGCCCTCTTGTTCCTAGAAAAGGATTATAATTAGAGGGAATCACAATTGAATTCAGCTAATGCGATCAGCGACGAGGGGGCCCCTTCTGGAGCCTATGGTCTGTCTGTGTCAAGGCGCCTCAGCCTGCTGTCTTGCTCCCGAGGACCTTCCTAACCTGGGGGCTGCAGGCCAGGAACCAGAGGGGTGACAGAGGCAGCTGTAGGAACACACAGTAACCTTCCCAGAGTCCTGGCTGCCTTTCAAACTCTCAGGGCTGACTTCTGGGAGAGTGACCCCTTCTGTGCTATGAAGGGGCAGCGTCTGATTTATTGCTCCTCTGCTGCCATCTTGAAATTCTAACACATTTTTGAACGAGGGACCTTACCTTCTCATTTTGTATTGTCCCTGCAAATTGTGTAGCCAGCTTTGTATTCTTTCTGGAACTCTGAAGAACTGGATTCCTTCTAGCTTTCTTAAGCTTTACTTCTTCATCTGTAAAATGGAGATAAGATGATTTATTCTGCCAGTCTCTGGAGCAGTTAAGTGAGAGCATGCCTACATACCTTGCCAATTCTGAAGTCTAAGGCAAGGCTAGGGATTTGTGTTAGATTATCTTTTAGGCTGTGTCTCTTCCAGGGTTCATAGGAATGATCAAGAGTTGGAACTTTAGGAAGGAGAACAGGGAGATGGAGTTCAGTCCAAGGCTCTTTCTTAACTTCCTACTGAGCCTACATCCCTGGTCAAGAGGGTTAAATGGAGCTGTAAAGCTAGATAACCAAGGATGGTAAGTGTGTCTCACATTCTTGACCAGAGAACTTGGAGATCAGCCCTAGGGTCAGAATTATGTGGAGAGGTTTGAAGTTTAAGACGCCATCATCATTACCTATGTCTTGTTACTCCTTGGGCATGTGCCTTATTGGTTTTAAGAAAGTGAAAGAAAAATTCTTCCCAACTCATGAGCATTTTTCCAGCTGTATGACCTTGGACAGATTTTCTTTTCAAACTCAGGTTCCTATTGTGTAAAATGAGGTAAAAGTTGCAGTTACTTTCTTGGGCTCTAGTGGGTCTTACACAAGAGAATGTGAGTCAAACTCATGCCACAGTGCCTCTGCAGGCAGCACTTAGTAAGAGTTAGCTTTTCTTTATTTTCTTCTCATTACTGTGAGTTAATTAAGTTTGTGCTACTCACAAAAATCTGTTATCTTTGGCAGGGTAGATACAGGGTTATGGTGGGGTGTTTGCCACTGTAGGCCTGCCCAACCACTATAGCCCCCTGCCCAACTACTCTAGGCCTGCCCAACACCCATCGTCCTCCAAACCCCATCTTCTTTCTCTGTTTATCCTCCTTAGTAGGCTGAGAGAGACTTCTGACCTCTACTCCTCTCTCTCCAACACCTGGGGAAAGATCTCAGGTAGGACTGGACTGTCACCTGCCTTCTTGCCTGACCCCAGAGTTTTCTTTCTTGACCCTCACAGCAATGCTCTACTTGCTTTGGACTTATGATCTAGGTGAGCTCCTAATCCAGACAGGATTTCATTCCACATCTTATCCAAGCTGCTTAACAGATACCTCCCCCAGCTAGTTCCCAAGGGATCTCTGGTGAACAAACAAGAAAACTGAGGCTTGAATGAAAGGAGCTTCTACATATGAGTAACAGTTATTTTTATTCCTCCTTTCCTCTTTCTCCCTTCTTCCCTCCTTCTTTATCCCTCCCTTTCTTCTTTCCATTTTAACCATTATTAAATGTGCATCCCAGTGGCAATAAGTACACTCATGGTGCTGTGTAGTCACCTGGCCCCTGTATTTCAGAAGAAATCTGAGGGTGGGTGGTCTGGGCAGAGGAGGGGGCATTTGTCTTCTCTGTCTCCTCCCTGAGTTGTGCACATGCTCTTCATCTTCCTGGCACTATAGTACCACTTCCTGTGGTACTATAAGAGGGCTATTTCTGATACCTGCCACTTCAGAATTGAGGTGGGCTGGGTGAGTGAGGGCTTTGAGAGGCAACAATCTGGGAAGAGACAGCAGCAGAAGAAACAGCTGACACTGCTTGGAGAGACACCAGAGCTTACTGAGCACAGAGGCCTGGCAGCAAGAAGCATGCTTTCGCTCCTGTTGAGCAATGGCTTCTTCCTCTCCACATTCCCTGACCTACAATTTGAGATGGACCAAGACATGGCTCCTGGATGGCCCTGGAGAGAAGGTGTAGACCGTGAAGAAATTAATGCCAAGTGCCCGAGGGAAGAAACATCAGCTGGAGACAGAGGAGTGGGTGGGCACTCATGTAGTATGCCGTGCCACCTGGCTGAGGTCCTTGGGTCAGCCCCGGTTAGTTTTGGAGACTCCTGAAGTGAGTGAGGATAGGTCAGTGTCCTCAACTGTTTTGTGATGAAGAATCAGCTGTCACTTTTGTAAATAAAGAGGGGAAGAGGGGCTGAAGGGAGGGGAGGAGAGTGAGAAAAAAAGAAGCAAAATACACCATGTACAGGTACAAATTCCCTATGATGAATGTTCTCACTATGTATATCTAAAATGTGCCAATAAAATACAAGTTAAAAAAAAAACGAGAACAAAAAATAACAAGGAAAAAAATCAGCTGCCACACAAATAACCTCACACTTAGCAGCTTCCAATGAAGCCATCATTTTAGACAGTTTCTGGGAGCCAGGACCCCGGTGTGGCTTAGCTGGGTGGTTCTGGCCCAGGCCTCTCACAGGCTACAGTGAAGCTTCAGAGAGGTTCCTGTGGCCTCCAATCTCCCCCAGGGCAAAAGGGTCCCACTCACACAGGGCTTGCTCATGTGCCTGGCAAGTCACTGCCGGGTCCTGGCAGGAGGCCTCAGTTCTTCCTCTTGGATGTCCCTGTGCTGCTTCAGTGTCCTCACTGCATGGTTGCTGGCTTCCCTGAGAGTAGGTGACCCAGGAGAGGGTAAAGTGAAAGCAGTGACTTGTATGACCTAGTCTGACAGGTCACATCCCATCGTTTCCACAGCATACTTTTGGTGACAGGACAGTCTTATTTAATTTTTAGTTTTTAAATTTTAAACAGAAAAAAGTCAGAAATAACATTAAAACATTTTCAAAACAGGCTAATAGAAGAGTAACAATAACCAACACATTACTTATTGTTATATTCACAGTAGTTGTTCCAAATACAAGATATAGGCATGAAACATTGTCCAGAAAATTACTGACACAAAACTTTGTCTCCATGAACCAAGAGAAACTAGAGCACAGCCATATTTAAGGAGGGTGCACCCCAAGGATGTAAGTACACAGAGACGAGGCACATTGGAGACATCCTGAAGCCTGGCAACCGCACCTGCCTCAGCGTCCTCACCTGCAAGGAGCAGCTGAGTCTGCCCAACACTGGGAGAATAAGGGAGATCCTGTGTGGGGAGGGTGGGACGCACTGCAGTGCGTTAGAGCTCAGGACAAGAAGGTGTGATGGTTGCATTTATGTGTCAGTTTATCAGGGTTAAGGGATGCCCAGATAGCTGCTAAAACATCATTTTTCAAGGGTTTGAGTAAGGGTGTTTCTAGAAGAGATTAGTATTCAATCAGTAGGGTCTGCCCGTACAAGGGCAGATGGATGCTACCCAGTCCATTGAGAGCCTAAATAGGACAAAATGGTGGAAGATGAGGGAATTTTTCTCTCCGTTTGAGCTTCTTACATCAGGCTTCCCATACCCCCAGGCCTTAGGATTGTACCAGACTGAGAGTCACTCTACTGGCTTCTTGGTTCTCAGGCATTCTAACTGACTTACGCCTCTGCTCTCCTGGTTCTTCAGTTTGTATGTCATATTATGAGGGTGTCTCAGTCTCAGCAATCACATGAACCAATTCCCACAATAAGTCCTCTTATATGACAGGTTTGGGGTCTGCACCTGTGGTCCCAGCTACCCAGCAGGCTGAGACAGGAGAATTGCTTAAGTCCAAGAGTCTGAGGCCAGCCAGGGCAGTATACCCTATTTCTTAAAAACAATACAGGGCTGGGGATTTAGCTTAGTGGCGTAAGCACCTGCCCTGGCAAGCATGAGGTCATGAGTTCAATCCCTGGTACCAAAAATAAATATATAAATAAAATAAAAAACAATACGAACTTGAATGACTATACATATCTTCTTAGTTTTAGTTATCTGACAAACCCTAGTACAAAAGGATAAGACAAAAGGATGAGACATAATGTAAATGGGAAATATACTCCAAATGCTAAGACTTAATATGAAAAAGATAATGGAAATGATCTCATTTACATGTTGAGATGATATTCTGGGTAGGTGTATTAATTAAAATTTACCTGTTTTTTTTTTTTCCTTTGTTAATATAACTAGCAAAAAATTTGAAAACCTATGTGTCTGGCATTCTCACAGCCAGTGCTGGTCTTGACTAAAAACCTAGGATAATGTTCTCAATTTGTGTCATCCAGCGCTTTCAGAGATCTCAGTGCACAGTAGGTGCTTGATACATGTACAGGTGAATGCTGGGAATATGGTAGGTGTTGAAAGAATATGGAACGGGCAGCCAGGGGCAGAGGGAACCCCACAGTACCTGGAGTCAGAAAAACCTGGATTCAAATCCTAGCTTAACTCCTGGTTGAATGAGTACTTAACTTCTGTGAGCCAGAGGTTGCATCTTTGTAAAACAGGTTTGCTGGTCTTTGCTCAGCTCAGTCTCCTCTTTAGAGATTTACCCATGGGAGGGCTTATCATGCTGGCTCTTAGGGTCAGTGCATGCTGGCTTCAGGCTGAAAGCAGCTCAGGCTGGGTGCTGGGGTGAGCTCGTGTGGGCATGTGCTCATGCTGGGCATGGGTGGATGATAGCCACATGCTGACCTTTAGTGCAAGCCTTTGAGTTTTTTCATGGCCTGGTCTTGCTCCTTGATGGACGCCACAGCTGCCTACTAGAGTATGAGAGCAGAATGGCCTACCTGGCACTGTCCTGAACCCTTAGCCAAGCACTGGTGACAGCTTGGAGGAGGCACCTTCTGCAGTGGAGACTGGTCCCAGGGCAGCACATGAGGGCATGCCAGAGGGGCAGTCTTCCCCACCCCCTCTCGCATCTCTCCTCAGGGATCTCCTATCCCTTTACCCCTGTTAAGAAGTAGTTCTGAGCTCCACATCTCACGTCGGTTTCTAAAAGGACTGGAAACAGACAAAAGGGAGCTGCATTTTCTGTTATCAAGATACAAAATCCCTATACTTAATTAAAATGTACCATGGCAACCAGCGAGGTATGTGAAGCTGGGTGCTCCAACTGGCAGTTGCTACTGAGGGCAATGCCCACGTGCCATGCCTTTGTTCCAGGCTCTGGGAGAGGTGATGGTGCAGGGCCTTTTGTGAGTGTGGGTGGATGCTTTTTGTCTGCAGGATGGGATGGAGCTGCAGGGCCTCAGTGGAGCTGATTTGGTGGTCTTTTGGGTCAATGCCTTGTCAGGCCAGGATACCAGGCAATCCCAGAGCAGGTCTGACCCAGTCTATACCATCGGAGGGCCATGCCAAAGACACAGTGGGGATTAGACACGTACTGCTGGTGGAGACAGACACGCAGGCTGATTGCTATAAGATGGGGCAGAAGGACTTTGCTAGGGTGTGTGGGAGCAGAGGCCTGTGGAGCTGAGGCAGAGGGCTGAGATTAGAGAAGACTTCCTGGAGAAGTCTTCAGTTTCACTGAGTGAGCATGGGAGAAGGGAGAAGAGTTAGAGTGAGGTGAAGTGAGGAAGGAAGGGATGTTTCTGGTGGCAAGAGCAGCACAAGTTGAAGCATGGAAGTGAGTGGGCTTGATACAGGGAGGTACACTGGTCCAAGCTGCCTTCCATAAAGTGCCAGGGGGACCCACTGGGGACATGGAGGTTGGGGTAGGATCTTAGAAGACACTGTGTGCTAAGCTGAGAGGCCTGGATATTATGCTGTGTGGGCGATAGGGAGCAAAGAAACTTTCTACATGGATCAGTCAGATCAGAGGCTGCTGAGCCTGGTGGCAGCTAGCAAAACTCAGATGAGTCCCCTGTCTCTCTTTGGGACTGTGACTCATCCTGTGGGTGAGAGTGGGATGACCTCAGTGGACACACATACACTGTGGGAGGACAGTATAATGTGCAGTTCTGCAGGGACCTAAGAAGGAGGCAGCTAAACATCAAGGGACCAGAGAGAATCTTGTAGTGAGATGTCGTTCAGGCTCTGAGACCTCAAGCAAGTCACTTAACCACTCTGAACTTGGGTTTTTCATTTGTAACTTGAAAAGAAAATGACCCCACTTGCAGGAAGCACATAAAAAGTGATTACGTCATAGCAGGTCTTCCACATATGACATTTATTAGTAGTTTAACACACAAGAGAATAGACCCTTATCCCCCCAAACCCACCAAAAACAAAACAAGAACAGAATCCAGTGAAGTTCACTTCAAATAGAGCCTACTAACTTAGGGTTCCTCCAAGATTCTGGAGTTTTTTGGGTTGGCTGCCAAGGAAGAAGGAGCACTTTAGAAACACTTTCCCTTTCTTTAGAGAACCAAGGAATACAGCAATAAGATTACTCTCCTAAAGCCAACTGAGCACCACCCCTCCCAAAAGGTGAGTCACAGTAGCCTGAAACATGACTTACCCAGAGCAGGCATTTGTCAGCCTTGTCCACTGCCAGCACGCAGTGGCCATCAAATACCAACCGAATGAGTGAAGAAGGGGTACGGTGTTGCCTCGACATCCCAGGCTCGGTGGCTTGAGCAGGTGTCAGGAGATGCCAAGCTGCTAGAGACAGCATTGGCTGCAGCCAAACTGTTGTTAGCCTAAGGTTTGGGATCCAGAAGTGTGAGGTCACTGTAGCTGCCCCAGTACCCTCAATTAAAGTCATTTTAAGGCCTCTTAAGTGTTCCAGATGCTTGTGTATCTTGTGACTCCTGGCTTACACCCTGGAAGGCACAGCCAGGAAGGAGACACACAGGGCCAAACTGGGAGCCTAGAAACCTCAACTGGAAACTTGGTCTAAAGAGAGAATACACCTCAGTACAAGGGCTGTTGCCTGAGGAAGGTGACTTTCCAGTATTGTTTAAAAGATATCACTACAGAGGCTCTGCAGTCCCTAGGGCAGTGATCTTTAAAGTCATTTATTCAGTGTGAGACTGTCTTTGCCCCATACATTTTATCCTCTATCTTAGGGACAGCCTAGAAAAGAGGAACCTATTTTCTTTAAATAAATATGAGCTGCTGCATCCAATTCAAAGGGTCTAAGGTCTCTTGGGACTTCTTAATTCCCTTGTAAGGTTTAGGACTTTGGAATAGAATTAAAACACTAAAGGCAAGAAACCTGGAAAGGAGAGATGATGATCCCTGCCAGTTCCTTCAGGCTCCTGCAGGGCCTGTGGCAATCTGCCCCACGGGGAGCCCATGCCACTGAGAGGGAAATGGTCCAATTCAGGACTGGTTAGAAATTGGGCTCATATACCAGCCATTAGGGAACTTTACTAGATGAGAAAATGAGAACTTTTTGTAGTGGCTAACGAGAGTACTATTCTTAATTTGACCTCTTCTTGGCTGTGGGAGATGGGCACTTTATCTGAAACTCAAGTGACCAGACTGAGATGAAGAAGGAAGCCTGCTGGTGTGAGAAAGGGAGGCTGGCTGTGTCCTGTTCCCCTGTGCCCGCATGTCCATGCTGCATTCTTGGTGTGTGGTCCCTAAAGCAAGTGCAAGCACAAGGTGTAAGACAGGCTCATCAGCAACCACGTGTCCATCAGACAGGCAGTGATGCTCTTCCCTTTGCAAGATGGGCAATAGCATGATAATGCAGAGTTGTATAAAGGTCTTCCGATTCATGATCAGTGGAAGAAAACTTCAAAGCAGCAGCAGATAAATCTGTATTGGTGCTTGGCGTTACATGTAACAATTTGGTGATTTGGCTTATCCTCTTGGTCAAATTGGTTGTGCAAGTTTTATATGAGGGCATAGTTCCATTAGGCAAATAGAGTTGGCAGTCAGTATCTGTGGGTTCCACATCCTTGGACTCAATCAATTATAGATTAAAAATGTTCAAAACAATAGTTGTAATTGCACTAAACATGTAGAGACTTTATTCCTTGTCATTATTCTCTAGCCTATAACATTGTTAAAAACTATGTAGCATCTACTTTACATTAGGTATTATAGGTAATCTAGAGATGCTTTATAGTATATAGAGGATATGCAAAGGTTGTATGCAAAGATTACATCATTTTATATCAGAGACTTGAGTGTCTGTGAATTTTGGTATGTCGGGGATCCAAGAATCACAAGGGATGACTGCAAGATTGAAAGGTAGTGGGAAGAGGTTAAGAGAGAAAATCTGGGAAAAGTGAGTTTTAGAACTTGCTCTAGAGCTGTTTGACTTTGAACTTTGTACTTCACCTTTCTGACTTCATTTTCCTGAAAGATGAAACATGGATTCATGGTCAGTATTGTATTCAGATCCGGGTTTGTAAGTCTGTAATGATGTCTCCTGCCCCAGAATCTTATTAAGGCACAGATCAGTTTCCAGGAACCCATTCTCTCTCTCTCTCTTTTTTTTTTTTTTTTTTTTTTTTTTGAGGCAGGGTTTTGCTATGTAGTTCAGGCTGGCCTCCTGAGTTCTGGGATTATGGGCATACACCACCACAATGATCCTTCCCCTCTAGGCAACCAAGGAGCAGTTAACTACAGATTAATAACAGCATCTATACAAATGTTTGTTGAAGGCTGCATATTGGAGACAGTTGCAGAATTATGACATTGGGAAAATGTTTTAAGCATGATGTACACTGACTTAAACCAACAGATGGTTTAGTACTTGTCACAAATAACCTTCCCAAACAAAGTTTGAAAGATGCTGCTTGGCAGTAGCTTGGGATAAATCCAGAGCCCAGCAGGGGAGGACAGTTTGGGGGATTGGTTTCCTTTCCATCATGACCAGTTTACTGCATCCACCCACACATCACATGTGATACTCCAGGGAAGAATCAAGATTGGCATTAGGCTTTTTGCCTTTTACGCCTCGGCTCCATACCATTGTGGTTGAGTCTCAGAAATGTGGTGACTTTAATCTCAGTTAGACAGTGTTATTTCAGAAAATAACCAAGAGCTTCAAACTCTTAAGTCCTTTAAGAGAACTTCATTACTATGATTATTTTTTTTCTCCAGATTTATCTTCTTGCCCAACATCCCTCCCCTTCTTCCCTGAGCCTCTCTAGAAGCCTTGGAGATCACTTTGCAGTTTTGAAATGTAAATCACATTGCCCCCTTGGCACACATAGTTCTTGTGACTGTTCTGCTACTTTAGTGTTCCTTAAGTGACTGTCGCCCTCTCCTAAATGTTCACATAGCCCCATAAGGTGCTCCTATTTGAGCGAAGCACCAGTATCTCAATTCTTAGATTTTTATCTGTTAATGTGGATAGGAGCTATCCTCAAATAAAGCAAAACAGCTAATTTACAGAGTTTTTGTAAAGACTCAATTTTCTGCTTATTTAGTTCTTTTATTCTCTGTGTACGTGTTCCTAATTACAAAGTATCACAATGCCTTGCACATAGGAGATATGCAATATATGATTTTAAATGAACACAACCATTTTTTAAAATAAACAGTATTTTAAAGTTTTTCTTTCCTTTTTTTTGTAAAAGTAAAGTTCAAATAATATACAAGTGTCTGAAATTAAGTATAAATATCTCCTTGATGCCTGTTTTGTTCTTACTCCAGATTCACCATACTTTGGTATATATTATTCTAGACTTTAAAAATGTAAATATAAGCTTCATGCACATCTGCATGTCAACATATACATTTGCATACTAGATTTTTCTCTCTGAAAATAAGATCATTTTATCAATAATGTGATTTTGATTCACTTTTATTAACCCGCTGATATATTATGGATATATTTCCAATTCAGTTAATATATTGACCTAATTTTAATGAGTGTAAAATAATCTATTTAGTCAATCACATTGTTTTCCCATAGCAAAGGAGGCTGTGGCCAGTGCTTGTACAGCTGCCCTTGCACAGCTGAGTAAGTGTTTCTGTGCATAGATCCCTAGAATAAGATAGGACCTTTTCATTAAAACCCCCAACACTGGCCCTAAGCCTTAGAGGGCTGCTCCATAAATATTGGTTGATGACAATACTATGTTGTCATATTAATTAGAACAGGAAAAGACCCATTAGGGCAACAAATGCACATTCATAGGGCAGACTGGTTTTTGGGGAGGAAGATATAACAATATTCTCATCTGTAAAAAGATAAACCACATTAAATATATTAAGTAGCAATGTGCTCATGTACTAGCATGTAAAATATTCCTAAAAGAGTGTTAGTGTGACAGAATGCATAGAGATTCTGCATTAATGATAAAACAGAAGGATTATTTACACAGTATAGTTATTGAGAAAATATACAATTTGATCTAGATAAAGGATTTTACTATATAAATTATTGTAGCCTGTACATCAATCACAAATAGCTTTTGAGTTGGGCAATTGCCTTATAAAAAAAAAAGGAGAAGAGAACAGTTTCCAATTGTCTGGAATGAGCTTCAAAAACAGGCAACTCAGTTCTGATAGAACAATTTAAACTGCCCATTTCCTTATCTGATGTGGACATCATTTTTCAGAAGGGGCAACCAGCTCGAATTAAATAGTTCTGCTGCAGACAGTCTGTCTGTACCCCTCATCCCCACCCTCTTCCCTTGCAGGGTGCTGCAGGTCTCTGCTAATTTAAGAAGATTGGTCTGGGCAGTGGTAAAGTGAGATGAATAGAAACAACTTTAACAGAGAAAAAAATGAATGATATTAAAAAAAGAATAATGGGTAGTCTGAAGCTGATTTGACATGGGAGACTATATTCTTGCCTGGTTGATTGTCTCATAAGCCCTTTTGAAACCCTGGACTTTATTTGCAAATGATTTTCATTGTAGACCAAGAGTTCAACAGGAAAAGTAATGGACAAAATCCTTGAGTTGGTTTGAGTCAAATAAGGCTATGGTGCCATTATGGGAAGAGGTGAGAGAGCATCTCAGGGACCATTTTGATCAAATTGTCATGCTTCAGGTAGAGGCTGGCTATCTTATTGTCTCAGGTGCTTGAGGGACATGCCTGGCCCTCCTCTGGCTATGGCCATTTTCACTGGACAGAGTCAGCTCAGTTGCAAGGAGAGGAGAGGCCTCTCTTTCCTGCTGACTGGGCAGCTGAGCAGCATGCTGTGAGCAGCAGAAAACACAGGTGCATAGAAAACTCCAGGAACTTCAAGGAAATTTTCTTCTCTCTTCCTTCCTCCTTTCTTTTTTGATGGGCTGCAGGATGTGACAATGCAAAATCTGCACTAAAACTCTTCTCTGTTTCTGTCTGTCTCTGTCTCTTTCTCTGTCTCTCTACCTATCTATTGATTTTAGAAACTTTAAATTTTGAATTAATCTTAAATTAATGGAGAACAACTTTTATGTTGTGTAGAGTCATCAGTTGGCACTATTTTGCCACATTTGCTTCACTTCTGCAGTTCCTTCTTTAGTCACAGAGACTTTATTGTGTATCTCCTGAGAACAAGGATATTCTTTCACACACCACAGTGAGGTTATCAACACTGGGAGATGTAGCATATATTCATGCATACTATCTGATGTACAATTCACATTCAAATTACTGCAATTTCCCAATAATGTCCTTTATAGCAAGTCTGTCTGTCTCCCCCACCCTACCCCTTCTTTGGATGCAGGATTCTATCAAGGATCATACATTGCATGCATTTTCCTGTCTTTTAGATCTAGAATGTTTGTTCAGCCTTTCTTTGCCTTTTATGACCTTGATACAGATGCTCCTCAACTTACAACAGTTATGGCCCCTATAAGCCCATCAAAAACTAAGAATCTTGAAAGTAAATAATACATTAAATATACTTAAACTACTGAACATCATAGTTTAACAACACATATATTTTAATTTTTTTTTCTTGGTACCTGAGATTGAACTCACAACCTTGCGCTTGTCATGCAGGCACTTAAGCCACTGAGCTAAATCCCCAGCTTGCACATATACTTTAGAATATGATTGTTTCCTCTTGTGCTTACATACCTGAGTAGGACGTATGGCCACTGCTACTCCCCAGCATTGCCAGAACAGCATACTGTATGTGGATAGCTTGGAGAAAGGTCAGGATTCAAAAAACTATGGTTTTTATTGAAAGCATATAGCTTTCCCACCATGGTGAATTTTTTTTATTTAAAGAGAAAAAAAAAACAGAAAAAAGAGAAGAAACAATACAGAATTTCAAAGAAAAAGAAAAAAATAAACAGTAAGAAGTCACTAGTTGATAAATTACATATTGTCTTCTAGATATAGTTGTTCAAGTTACAAAATTAAAGCATACAAGGTGGACATTCAAATAGTGAGGTTGCAAACAGTTCTGTTCAATGATCCAAAAAAAAAACTTAGCAATGTGGTTATCAATCCTACACACTTAAACATACATGCAGTTATATCCTTTAGAGAACTTTATTTTCCTCCTTTTGCTTTTCAAGTCCATTATCTGTTTAGTTATATTGTGTTTCAGCTTGCTCAGTACCTTACTGATCTGTTTTGTTGTTATTTACTTTTTATTTTTTATTTATTTTTATTATTTTGAAGGTAGCAAAATACAACAGAACAAGACCAAACAAAGCCAACTGAGACAGTGCAGTGAAATTGGTACAGAAACCCTCAACAGGTTACTGGCATAACAGTAATAGGTGCCATAGTATAACCTGTTATCTTCACAACAGTTGTTCTTTCAATCAGGTATAACCAAATCAAAGGAAATACAGGACATTCTAGAACTTATCAGAACAGAACACTGAATAGAGCAGTACCTAATCAGAACAAAGCAAAACAGTGATGACAATATTTGCCTTCAAAGAGATGGTAGAAGGAAAACCCCCTTATTTACTCCATTGCATATGGTCAACCTCTCAAGAGATGTCTAGATCTCTGGCTTTCACTTGCTAAGGCAGGGGGCAGGGTTGATTCTCAGCCCTTGTGCGCCTGTAGGCTCATGGGAGCCGCTGAGTGATTCTTCTCCTGCCTCATGCCAGGGGCACTTATCAAGACAGTGGGCAAATTGCCTTTCTCTGCTGCGCCTTGGGTCCCTCCATGGTTGGAGCTCTGGAGCTGCTGGTTCTCCTACCAGCTCAGGCCAGGGACCCCTACTGAGAGGGCGGGCAAGCTGCCTTTGTGTGCTGTGCCCTGAGTCCCTCCATGGTTGGAGCTCCACCATTGTGAAATTAAAAACAAAAACAACAACAACAAACACACACACACACACACAAAATATTTAGTTGAAACACTGTAAGTAAAACCATTAAGAACCACCTATAATTTCAAAACATAAAGGTCAGTTTTGTTTTGTGTACATGAAATGTTTCTTCATGATTAAATTCAGGTTATGTGTTTTTTAGCAGCAAACCACAGATGCCATCTTCCTAGTTGATCATATCAGGAAGCACATGAATTGATTTGTCTCACTCCATGTGACATTAATCTGAATTAACATCTGGTAGGTAAAGTAGTGTCTGCTACTGTTAAACTACTATTTTTCTCCTTTATAATTACATAATAATCTGAATCTTACAAATGTCCTCTTCCCCACTAAATGTTCACCCAATGGTTTTAGCATCATTGTTGATTTCCACACATACGCTTTTTATAGTTAGTGGGATACAGCCAGATTCCTAGAGATGCAGTTGTTGGACAAAAGTAATGTGTCTCTGGAGAGCCAGATTGGACCCAGCCAGACCGGAAAGAAGCCAGCTTCCCTGGAAGTGATTAGAATTTATCCAGCTTTTCCTTGCTTTGGTCTATTACATTCTTTTTCCAAATGGCACAGGCTGTTTTGTGGTGGAACCAAGGGCAAGGCACAATTTCTTTTAGTCATTTGACGCATACTTACTGAGAGTCTACTTTGAGTCAGGCTTTGTTTGAGAGGATGTAAAAGAGAAGAAAAACGGTATAGTCCTTGCTCAGAGGTTGGTGGGAAGACAGGGCTGTGGGTCAAAGGACAGAGTTTTGGGATTGATAAAACTCTTGGAGATATAAGCATTAGGAAAGGGCCTCCTGAGCAGAACCCCAATTGTGCAAAACATAATCCCAAGAATCAACAAATGGGATTATATCAAATTAAAAAGCTTCTGCACAGCAAAGGAAACAACCAACAGAGAGAAGAGACAATTTGCAGAATGGGAAAAAATTTTTTGCCAGCTACTTTTTGGACAGAGAACTAATACCTAGAATATATAAAGAACTAAAAGAATTTAGACCACTCTAAAATAAAAGATCCAATTAAAATATGGGCAGTTGAAGTAAATAGGAATGTCTCAGAAGAAGTACAATGGTTCAATAAATAGGTGAAAAAATGTTCAGCATCTTTAGCCATTAAAGAATGCAAAAAAAAAAAAAACCCAAAACAACACTGAGATAATATCTTACTCCACTAAAATTGGCTAGGATTTAGTGAGGCCACTGCCTCCATTTCTCTAGTGTAAATGTCCAGAGGTATAATTGCTGGGTTTTTTGGTGTCTTTTGGTTTCAGAATTGTTATATCTTCATGGTGGATGGACCCTTTTACAAGTGAGTAACACCTCTCTTTTCCCCAGCAATTTTCCTTGTTATGAAGCTTATTTTTTCTGATATCAATATAACAATTCCTACTTTCCATTTATTGATATCTGGATGGTATATATATTTCCATTTTTTACTTTCAACACATATGAGATATACATGTATGTATATTATATATGTGGAAATACATATCTCACTATATTTGAAGTGACTTTATTACAGACAACATATAGTTGGTCATTTTTTGTGTGTCTTGGCATTCTTTATCTTTTAATTGGTAAGTTTAGATCACTTATATTTAATTGCTATGTTAAGAATAAGTTCAATACTTTGTTTACTGTTTATTCTCTGTTTTCATTTTCTTATTTTCTTTTCCCCATCTTCCTGTGGGTTGCTTTGACATATTTCAAGATTCCATGTTATGCAGATTTTGTTTCTTCATTATTGGCGGTCAAACCCAGGAGTATTCTACCATGGAGTTACATGCCCAGTCTTTTTGATTTTGAGATAGAGTCTTGTTAAGTTTCCTAGACTGATCTTGAACTTTAGATCCTCCTGTCTCAACCTCCCAAGTAGCTGGTAATACAATGTGTGCCATAGTCCCTGATTAGTTTTTTTAAGTGGTTTTTTTAGATAGTTCATTTTATATATCAAAATTCATTATGTCAACATTTACAAGTTGAAATAAAGTATAGAGATCTTATATCCCTTTATATTCCTTTTTAAAATAATTGTCCTAAATATTTCCCCTATGTACATTCAGAGCCACTTAGGGAATTTTAAGATTTTTTTCCTTAGTGCCAAACATAATTTAGAACACTCAAGAGAAGAAAGACTATTGTATTCATCTGTGTTTTTATATGTCTTCCTTCCTAACGTTCCAAGATTTCTTCTCTTATCATTTCTTTTGTTTAGAGAACTTCATTTACTCATTCCCTTAGAATAGATCTGCTGTGTCAAATTGTTTTACTTTTCCTTTATCTGGGAATGTCTTGACTTTTCCATTTGTGCAGAACATTTTTCATTGGATATAGAATTTTACATTGACTTCCTTTTGAAGTTGTCATTCCAGTATTGAAAAATGTCATACCAATTCCTTCTGTCTTCCATGGTTGCTTATGAGAAATCTGATATTTCAGTTGTTCTTTCCCTGTAAGTTATGTGTTGATTTTCTTATGGCTGTTTTTTATATTTTATTTTTCCATTTAATTTTTAGAAGTTTAACTGTGATGGATATCTTTAGGTGGATTTATTTGGGTTTATTTTATTTGGGGTTTGCTGAATTTGTAGTTCTGCCTCTTGTCAATTTAGGAAACTTACAGACATTATTTCTTCAAGTGCTTATTTTTTTTAAGGTTCTTCCTACTTTCTCCTCTCTGATTGGGACTCTAATGCTACAAATATCTGATGTTTTGTTAGAGTTCCATAGGTTTCTGAAGTTCTGTTCATTATTTTCTCTCTGATCAATAATGAGTAATTTCGATTATTCCAGATCATTCTGCTCTTTGGTATGAGAAGTGATTTCAAATAAAACCTAGGTATTTGGGGCATGATGTTATGAGACTGTGAGTCTTAAGACATGTTTTAGCAGGGCAGAGTGCATATATCTGTTGTATTAGTCAGGGTTTTACTAGAGGAAATGATAGAACACAAGATACATACACGTAAAAGAAATTGAAGACTGGCTTACGATGGTCAGCTATACCTTTGGATGAGGAAGCCTATAAAGGGTGTCCACACACTGGATGCTCTGGCATTCACAACAGTGCCCTGTGAAAGTTTGCACCAGGAGATCCATGGATCTGTGACAGAAAGCAGAAGCCAAATAATCTGTGCTGGAAGCCAGGAGGTGACATCGAAACCAAAGGCAAAGACTGGCGCTCCTCTGGAATGGGGACCTCATCTGTCCTTTCTCCTTCTCTTTCATACCATCCAGACGATAAGCTACCTTAGGATGGGTCTTCTACACCCTTGGGTGTAGAATTGCTAAGCCCATTTAGTTAAGCTTCCAAATGTCTCAAATTGACAGTCAATCACTACACCTGAAATCCTAGCTACTTGGGAGGCTGAGGCAGATTATCTGATTATCAAGGTCAGCCTAAACTACTAAAACTATTGAACTACATATAAGACCTTGTCTCACTTCCTTTCCCTCTTCCCCCCTAAAATCTTGAGCCTAACCTGAACAGCTTAGTGACTTACTGAGACCCTGTCTCAAAATGCAAAAAAACAAACAAACAACAACAACAACAACAAAAAATGACTGAGCATGTAGCTCAGTGGCAGAATGCTTGTTTAAAATGCACAAGGTCCTGTGTTCAATTCCTAGTATTACAAAATAATATTTACAAAATAAAACAAAACCAATTTATTGTGGCAGGCTTCCTCTGGCACCTTGTGAGTACATGGTGGGGACCAACTCCTTCCTGCCAGGTAGAAGTGGAGTCCAATCCTTCACTTAGCTGCACTGATATCCAAGGTGGGAGGGGTTCCTTGTTCCTGCTGGTCAGGGTAGGTGTTCAGTCTGCTTTGAGGCCTCTGCAGATACTGCTGTGGCTGGGAGGGGAGTGGAAGCCTTTTTACACCTGGTGGGTTGGAAGTCCACCCCCTGCAAGAGCCCCCCTACTTGAGACACTCTCTGATGCTATGGTGATCATGAAGTACCTTGCTGTACTTCATGAGGAGGAAGTCCCAGCACCCACTCAGCCTCCTTTGACACCTCCCCAATGGGGTCAGGGTGAGGATTGGGGCGACATGGTCTGATGAAAGTGCACATCTAGGCTCCCCATTTCGCCTAGGCGGGGCACTGGAGGGCTTTGAGGTGTGGCGAGATCTGATGATAGCTTTAGAGGTTTTACCCTGGCCCAGAGTGGAGCAGAGTGGCCCAGGAGAGTAGTGAGAAGCCTGCTGTGAGACACAAGGGAAGCCAGATGACAGGGGTGGGAAGAGGATGGTGGGAGCTGGACGGCAGGAAGGAGGGGTGAGACTCTGCATCTGCTGTGAAGGCTGAGTTCACAGTGTGCACCTGGGCTGGCTGAGGAAGAGGGCGAGGAGGAAGGAGGCTGACCGAGCCACTGTGGGAGCAACAAGGACCTATGCGATGCCTTTTTTTTTTTTTTTAATGTGAGAGAAAGTCAATGTGTCCTCATTTATTAACAAGAGTAAGATGGGTGGGCTGCTGGCTTCCCATAGAGAGGCAGGGCAGATGACTTTGACAGAGAACAGGCAAGATGCCTGTGAAGTGCATGCAGCCGTTTGACGTTGGGCAAGCACTCTGACCTCATCTGGTTACTTACCATACTTAAGCTTTGATCATCTGGACAACAGCGATGAAGATTCTGCCCTCATAGACCATCCTCTATGAGAGTTAAAAGATGAAGGATACATTGTGCTTGACATCAGTGAAGAAAGCCAAGATGTTGATTCTTTCCCTTCACAGTGGAAATGGGATGGAGCTGCTGTTTCTGTTCCCAGGTCCTGAACCACAGTTTCTCCCAGGGTGTCAGGGTTGATCTTCCAGGGAGAGCACGGGCCTAATACACATCTTCATCCCTGATCATGAGTTCTGCTGGAGAGCCTCTCCCAGATCTGCAGGTGCTGTGAATGCCCTGGAAGCTGTTGAGGGGTTCAACATGATCAGGCTTGGGTCCAAAGCTAGGCACTATGTGCAACATAAACCGGGTAGTTTTGTGTGGGGTACTGTCCTATATGTTTAACAACATCCCTGGCCTTTTTCTAGTAGATACTAATAGCACTCTTCTCTTGATATGACAACCCCAAATATCCTCAGACATTGTGAAATGTTTTTAAGGTAGAAAAGTCAACTTGTTTGAGAACCACTGATATATACCAACTACTGAGTTGCAGGGGCTGGAACAAGTAAAGGAAAGATTCTTTGGAACAGTTGATGAAGCCACAGGGTGGGAGTTACCTGCCTTTCAGAGGGAACATCTGGCTTTCTCTCAGCTCTTTCACTTTCATCTAGAAATGGTCTCAGGGCCTTTGTGAGAAGGAGAATGGGGACCTGGTTCTCTTTCTCCTGTGCCTGCCTCCTTGCTGATTGCCCATGCCCTACCTGCTTCATCCTCCCCCACCTCTGTGGCTCTCCAGAGGTAGGCCAGGCATAGGGCTTGTGCTGCAGGACATAGCTGCAGAAAAGGTCAAAAATGTTCCAGGGCCATTTTCAGAGAGTACAGGACCTCCCTGCAGTCACTCCACTGAAGTATCCATCAATAAATAAAGACTAGCTAAAGAAGAGAATTTTAAAGTCAGGTGTGGTGGGACATGTAATCTCAGTACTTGGGAGGCTGAGGACAGAGGATCACGGCATGCTTAAGACAAGTCTGGTAGTCTTTAGTGGGTTCAAGTGAGCACAGAGTCAGCCTAAACTACACAGCATGACCCTGTCTCAAAAAAGAAAAAAAAAGGGCTTTAGATTAAGGATGTACTGTGGGCACTTTATACTACTGCCATTTCTTACTTGAATGGCCTTTGAGGTAAGTGATTTTCTGTTTGGGTCTCAATTTCCTCTTCTGTACTCTGGGATGATTACATCCATACTCATAAAGCAGCTGTAAAGCTGAAATGCAAAATATGTCAGTAACACATGTACTGCTAAAACATTTAGTAAGAGTATGTTGTACATAAATATTCCATACAACTGTCACCATCATCATCATTATCATCAAAAATGATTCTATGTTAAAATGCTTGATGAACTGTGGGATTCTATGCACATGGTAATTGTAGAAAGTAGGTGTGTTCAGAGACTCAAGATTGCCTTAGTGTTGTGTCTGTCATTTAATAACCAACTATATGCATGTTTCTAGCCTCAGAAATATTTAAGTTCTCTTTTCTAGGACCAAAAAGCATAGGACTGGTGGGGGAAAAGGGATATCAAGGTCACCTCCTTTGGTAATGATGTACTTCCCTGGATGAGAATGGGAAGAATGGAAAATAAAGTTTGTGACTGGCAAGGCACTCCTAGAAATGGGAAGCATTTCCCATGGAGAAAACCCAACATGACATCTCCCCTGAAATGATTGGGTTCCACCTTTCCTGGGTCCATCACACCTAGGGACATATTTCTCAGTATGAAAGTAAGATACAGTGCCAGTTTAACCCAATTTCCCTTACTCTGTGACCACAGCTTAGCTGCCAGAAAACGAATTAAGAGATGAAGCTTCCAGCTGAAAGTTACAGGTTGCTTCCTTGCCAATAATTATACTTGACACAAAAGAATGGGTCTGAACCTCCTTCCCCTTGTGATGGATTGGCTAAGTTCAATTTTCTCAAATTTGGTGGGACCTTTATAACCACATCTGTCACAACAGTATTCTGTTCCATTTGTTTGTACATCTTGGAGAAACTTTGAGTTCTAAGGCCCCATCTCTGTGATCTTCAAGCTCCTGCATTCTCAGAGGCAAGCAAAGGAGCTTCCTACACTGAGGTGATCTTTTCCTGGTATCAACTGGAAAACCACCCAGTGTGATCTAGGTGGAATGATTGCCTTTGACTCATGGCCTGTGGGTTGGTCTTTCCCTCCAGGTTGGCTTTGTGAGGCTACATCTACCCTTATTACTTAGTACCCACTTTTAACTCTATTCAGCTTAAAAGAGGTTTATTCAGTTCTGGAGTTTTTGGGTTGTTTTTAATGGGGAAGGGTAAGATGGAAAAATTATTACACACACACACACACACACACACACACACACGGCTAGTGAGAGAAGCCCACTCTACACTACAGTAAATAAAAATGGGCATTGTATGTAATTAAAGATTACTCAAATTACTTCAAGTCCTCATGAGGAGTGGAAGTGGGTATTGGAAAAAATCATGCACTGAGGGTCATGTCTCTTGAGCTTTTCTCTCAGCCACACCTCAGAGTTGAACATGGCTCCTCCATGCATGCCTCCATTTTTCAGTTTCAGGCACCAAGATGAATATACTTCAAATTCAGGTCTAACCTCCTGCCAATTTCATGGTCAAAGGCAGAGTTCCATATCACCAAATGGTTCTTTGGGTTGGGAGAAGTGGTTGTCACAGAAATGAGTTTTGAATAAGTTTGGGAGATACCTGTTCCTGTTACCTATTATTCCATAGGAAAATACTCCAAAATAAAGGGTTAAAATGACAATCAATTTTGTTATTCCCCAATGATCTGATAGGTTCAGAATTTACACCTAGCACAGTGGGATTGGTTTGCTTCTTTTCCCTGTGAGGTCCCCTCATCTGGAGCAGCCAAGATGGTTTTTACACTTGCATGTCTTTTTGGCTCAGCTGAAATGTTCTTGGTACTCAGGGCTACAACAGCTTGACCAAGGTCATGTCTCAGGCTGTCTATCTTCACAATATGTCTCTATCTGGAGTCTCCAGTATGGTAGCTGGATGCTTTATAAGGCAGCATTAGGCACCTGAGGGGTTGAAAACAGGTTAAAACCTTCTGGAAGCCTAGGCTCAGAACTTTTGCTGCATTCTGTTGGTTGGGCTCAGCTCAAATTCAAATGAAGGAAACCACACAAAGAGCTGGGTACCAGGGGTATGATTCACTGGGGGGCCACTAAAGGAGTAGATTACCAGGATAACCTAAGATTATCTACTACAGAAAATAGCCAGATCAACTTTATTTACTGCACTAGTTGTTCTAAAAAGGTGTACATAGAGCAAGTTAGCTGACCTCATTTACTATGGAAATCAGCTCTAATCTACAGCTTTGTCCTTAACCCAAAAGGTAAATTTCCATCTGGAAGTATATTCGTAAAATGGTAGAGCTATTGAACAGTTAGTTCCTTTCACGTCTGACTCAGACCTCCACACCTTATAGCAGACTGCTCTATTATTTCCTAAATGGCCTGTTCTTCTTCAAGTGTGTCTGTTACAAATCATTCTCTACCCTGCTGCCAGCCTGATCTTTGTAAACTGGTGCTTTTACTGTGTCCCTCTCCTGCTCTAAAACTTCCAGTGATTTCCTTTTTATCTACCAATGAACTCTGAAGTCTTATCCTGATGTTCAGTGTTTTCTATAGTCTGGCCCCAGCCAACCATTCCAAAGTTATGGCTTAGTGTGCTCTAACTCAAATCAGTCTTCCAGCCACTGCAGTTTTCTCTCTGGGCCTATACTGGTTCTGTCTTTTTATGCTCCCTGGTCCCCTGGTTTGGAATATCTATCTTTTTTCGCATGCATTCACATTAGCCTTTTCTACCAGGCTGCACATCTCACTCCTTTCCCAGCCCCTTCACCCCATATGAATCTTATCTTCCCCCTGGAGGAAATCTGTACCTCTTATGACAGTTGTATTTAACTTGGAAGTTAGAAGAAATTCAGGAGGGTGCCTTAATTATTTTATTTGTTGTTGGGACAAAATACATAATGCCACAGTTTAAAGAAGAAGAAGTTTATTTTGGTTTATAGTTTGTAAGGTTTCCTTCCATTGTCAGCTGTCTCCAAGGCAGGTGGCATGGTGGAGGCGGATGGTGGAGAAGGTTCACTCATGGCATGGCAGACAGGAAGCAGAGAGAGGGAGCAGGGGGAGAAGTAGGGAGATAGACACAGGCCACACCCCAAGTGACCCAATTCCTTCCACCAGGCTTTACCTCCTAGCATCCCATTTAGTGATAAACTAATCCAATCGCCTTCCAGTAGCCCCATCCCCACATGGAGGAACATGTTAGAACATGTTAGAGATAATCCCTAAAGGAGAGTCTTTACAAGGTAGAGACCCCTTCTGTAGTAGATGGGATGGGCACTCTAGTGGTTAAACTCATGAATTCTAGAGTTGGGCTAACGGGGAGAGGGGATTTAGCTCAGCAGCATAAGTTGGCTCAATCCCCAGTGCCAACAAAACAAAACAAAACAAAACAAAAAAAACTTAGCAACATAATTATTATTCTTACATTCCTCCACAAAAAACACCTTCTTGGAACAACTAGTGCAGTAAATAAAGTTGATCTGGCTGTTTTCTGTAGTAGATAATCTTAGGTTATCCTGGTAATCTGCTCCCTTAGTGGCCCCCAGTGAATCATACCCCTGGTACCCAGCCCTTTGTGTGATTTCCTTCATTTGAATTTAGGCTGAGCCCAACCCATAGAATGTAGCAAAAGTTCTGAGCCTAGGCTTCCAGAAGGTTTTACCTGTTTTCAACCCCTCAGGTGCCTAATGCTGCCAGAAAACAGAGCAGCAGCCTGGCTTTGCCCTCCTCAGCCATTTGCTTGGGTTTTCTCTTTTGCAATTGACAGTGATATCAGTAGAGCCTCAGAAGAAGTATTAAGGTGATACCAATCAAACAGATGGCAAACAGATTGGAAAAACACAGGCTGTGATCTTCCTATTGGCATCTGCCTCCAGCTTCCAGGAGGCCACCTCAATTTTCAAAGAAACTCATTTTGGTGGTCCGAGTTTTAGAATATCCTTTTTTTTTTTCTTTTGGTACCGGGGATTGAACTCACGACCTTGCGCTTGCCAGGCAGGCACTTACACTGCTGAGCTAAATCTCCAGCCCAGAATATCCTTTCTTTATGGAACTGCAGTTTATTTTTTCTACTTTAAAACCATTGGTCCTTGCTTTGTCCTCTGAAATGACATAGCAACTAAGACAAACTCTTTTCTGTGAAAGCTCCACAAATATCAAAGGCCATGCTATAATCTGAGTGTTTGAGTTCCTCAGACTTCATGTGAAACCTAATCCCCAATGCGATGGTGTTAAGAGAGGGGACATTTGGGAGGTGACTAGGCCACAAAAGAGATTAAAGTCCTTATAAAATATGTCTAGGAAAACGTGCTTACCATTCTCCTTCCTGTAAAGATACAGTGAGAAGGAACCATCTATAAAAAATTAGATTTCACTTAACACATAATCTGCTAGCATCTTGATCTTGGTCTTCTCATCCTCCAGAACTGGGAGAAATAAATGTTGGTTATTTATAAGCCACCCAGTTTATGGTTTCTTTGTGTAGCAGCCTGAGGGATATGTGGTTCTTATGTGCCATGAAATCTGCTTTCCAGGTGCAACTCCCTATATCCCTCCTCCATGGCATAGACTTGAGATCCTTGGTCTCTAGTCTCGTTAGAGTGTAGTGTCTTCCTTACCATTTGATCCTTAGGATTGAGTTTACAGATCTATCATCAGCCACCATCAGAACATATCAGCCCAGCAGGAGCTCCTTAAGCATAGAAGGTGTTTAAGAAGAGTTTAAGCAGCTCTTCATTTTTTTTTAATTTAATTTAAAGAAGGGGAAAAATAAAGCAAAACAGAAAAAAAGGGTAGAAATAATACAGAATTTCAAAAAAAAATGAACAGTAAGAAATCACTAGTTGATACATTACATATTGTCTTCCTGGATATAGTTGTTCAAGTTACAAAATCAAAGCATACAAAGTGGACATTCAAACAGTGAAGCTGCAAACAGCTTTGTTCTCTGATCCAACAAAAACTTAGCAACATAATTATCATTCCTACACTCTTAAATATACATGTAGTTATATCCTTTAGAGCACCCGCTTTTCCTTCTTTTGCTTTTTAAGTCCATTATTCATTTAGTTATATCATGTTTCAGGTTGCTCAGTACCTTGCTGATCTGTTTTGTTGTTGTTATTTACTTTAAAAATTTTTTTTTTATTTCTTCTTCTTATTTATTTATTTATTTATTTTATTTTGAAGGTAGTAAAATACAGCAGAACAAGACAGGACATAGCCAACTGAGGCAGTGCAGTGAAATTGGCACAGAACCTCACAGCAGGCCACCAGGACAACAGCAATAGGCACAATAGTACATCTGGTTTTCTTCACAATAGCTGTTCCTTCAATCAGGCAGAGAAATATCGAAGGAAATACCAAAATTACAAGAACAGAATATTGAATAGAGCAGTACCATTGACAAAAACAGAGCAAAACAGAGATAAAAATATTTGCCCTCAAAGAGATGGCAGAAGAAAATCGCCCTTATTTGCTATATCGCATATAGTTAAACTTGCAAGACATGCTCAGATCTCTGGCTCGCACTTGCTGGGGGGTGGGGAATGAATGTTTGAATCTTAGCCTGCACCCCAGTAGGCTCACAGCTGCCCACCAGAGAGGTGAACTGGCTGCCTGTTTTCCCAGCACCCCAAGGTCCAACATGGCGCGTTGTGGCTGATATGGTTCCCACCCTGGGGCGGCTGCTGCTTGCCAAGCCACAGCCACTTACCAGAGCGGCGTGCTGGTGCCTCTAAGCAGCTCTTCTTACCCTCCCACCTCAGAAGTGTCAGTCTCAGAATGCAAGGTAAAGAGCTCACCGTGCATCCGCTCCTTGGGACATTTTAAATTCTACATCTTTTATCATGTTGAGTCATTGGCAAATGACATGCCTAAATCACCTTAGCATATGCCCTTGTAGACTTTTCTTTCTGAATTAGATTGAAAATCCATGTCTCATTTTTTTTTAATATGAAAGCAGTGTGGTCAAATCTTGTTTGCACTTTTTGCAAACCAGTTACTGCCTTCTCTCTTCTATTTGTTCTTGCAGTTCCACTAGGAATGTGTTTCACACCAGGAGGAGGGACTAAGCCTTCAGTGCTCCTGTGGCTCAGTACGCATTAGGGGCCCTCACCTGACAGAGCAGGCTCGGCAGTCTTGTCCTTCCTATCTGTGTGCCTCTAATGATCAAAGTGAAGTTCTCTAGTTTGTATTAGTTTCAAAAACTCTTCGAAGTTTTTTTGTAAGGGTAGCTTTAGGCAAAGGGAAAGGAAATGTTTTCATAGACCTGCTGGACATTTAGGGATTTGGAATTTCTTTGGAATTCACAAAGAATTTAGCATTTTGTGGTACCCGATCCCCTCTGGCTCTTCACATGTATGCTGGTTCCCACTTGCTTTCCTCTACCCAGCTAATCAAGCATATGCTGGGTTACTTGCACTGTTGCTAATAATGTGATGATAGATGATATCCCAGCTGTAGCATCCCTCAGAACTTCTATGGTGCTACTTATGTACAAGACAACCTGTTTATTTTTGCAGAGATCAAACAAGCGTAATTCTGAGACTACCCAAATGAAATACGAGGACCTTCTTACTTACATTGTAGGGAAAGAAGTGGGTGATACTGAAAATCCATAACCAGGGCCTAGAGGTCCAAATATTTCCAGGAAGAATCTGGCATTTCTCCCTAAGGAACAGATTGGCTGCGATGGCTTATGAATTTTAAATTATTTTAATTGAAATCAACATTTGTTGATGTAATAGAGAAGAAACTCCCAGTTGTCCAAATAGAGGAAAGCTCATTGATGTAGTGATACAGGAGGCTCTGGCAGTGCCCTCACCCTGTTCCCTCCCTGCCTCCCTCAGTATCCCCACTGGGCTCCCCCTCCCCAGAAACTCATTTGTAACCATTACTTGGGTGTCATGTTTGGTGATGAAGGGCATTCTCGCCCTTTGCCTTGGTGGCTGCGTGCAGGAACAGATCTGGCCACAGAGGTGGGTAAGAGGCCAGGCTGAGTTGCTCCCTTCTCAAGGCCCATGAATCATGTCAGGCCAGCTGGAAACATGAGCCCAGCTCACCCCTCACCACAGACTCTACCACACCGCTTCCAACTTAATTTCAGCCTAAGGGATGCTTTTAAGAAGATTTTAGAGTGCAAAAACATCTCCTCAAAAAGAAATTGTAGTAACATTAAAAACTAATTATAGGAGCTTAGGGGTATAGATCCCCTGCCATATTTTACACAGAGAGCTATTCATCTCCCAGACCCTGAATATCATTACATAAGAGGCTAAGGACACTAACCCAGGGGATACTGGGGAAAAGGAAGTAAAATCACCAAATGCCACAAAATGATGAGTGTGATGATTATGACAGAATAACTCTGCCCTCTTGCTAAAGCAGTTTCTAATGTGACACAATTTAAAAATAACACATTCGAAATGAGCCCATGCATAGTGTGGGCAGTGTGATTTGCCTGGGAACCTTGGGTTAAATGTGATATTTACCTTTGAAAGATCTTGGCTTCTTTTAGAACAAAGAACTAGATGTTGCAGGAGAGAAAGAATGATGTGATGATCCTGGCTGTTCGTAGGCGGGTTAGAGGGCTTGCCATGTTCATGACTGTGCCGAGCATTCTTATGAGTATCTGAGTTTCCCAATATACTAACGAAGGTGAATGTTACTGTTGTCATGTGACAGCAGAAGAGGCATTAGGAATCATGTTTTTGATTATTGTTAAAGGAAACTTAATTCAGACTAGTTTAAACAGTAATTTATTATTATAAGTAATTGAAAGATTCAGGTTAATGTCAGGTTTGAGTCAGAGATTCACCAGGTTATCATGAACCCAGTTTCTTTTTTTTAAATTTTGTATTATTTTGTATTAATACATGTTTGCAGTACATAATTATAATGTTTCTCAAGGGAATTGGTACATATACACAATGCATCTTAATTCTTTTTTCAATTCTTTTTTCTGTCCCCTTCCCATTTGATCCTCTCTGCATTTGAGAAAGATCTATTTTCTCCTGCCTCCTTCAGAGGCTGGACCAGGGCCTTGCACTGACTTACATTCCCAGACCTTTATTATTACTTTTTATTTTGAGACGGGGTCTTGCTAAGTCTCTAAATTGCCCAAGCTGGGCTTGAACTTGCAGTCCTCCTACCTCAACCTCCCAGAGTACTGGAATTACAGGCATGTGTCACTATCCCTGGCTTAGATTCAGTTTGTTTTCATGCATCTGCCTTCTAGAATGTCCACTTCCTCAGTTCACTTCCCTTGATGGTTCCAAGATGGCTACCAGCCGCTTCCAGGATATGGTGTTTCTTTATTCACATTCAGTGGGATATCTCTGACTCAGCATTCCCTTCAAGGGTCATGAGAACGCTTTCTGATTAAAGTAGCTTTGGTCACATGGGCATGAATAAATCCATGAATGGGCTGATGGGCTTAATTGAGGTCACTTGTGCTACCCCTTGAGCTGGTGTTGTCCTTTTTTGGGGGGTGGATGAGGGTTAAGGTCTCAGTATGAAGCTCAGGCTAGTGTTGAAATTACTTTGTAGCCCTGGCTGGCCTCGAACTTGTAGTGATTCTCCTGCCTCAGTGTTGAATCATTTTTCTTAAATCCATGAGGACCCCAAATAAAAGTCTGGGGAATATTTGCTGGAGAAACTCCAGATGTTTACCAGAGAAAGGGACATAAGATAACTAGTCCATGGTTCATGGAGATAATCAGTGATAGAGCTGGAATTTGAACTTAGCCTTCTTCAAGGGTCTTTTCTCTGATCCCTGGTCCTTCTAGCATTCTCTAATTCTTGAAATCTTATGATGGGTATATTATGTGTATCTCTGTGGTTTCTTCACTAACAAAGTCACTCTGTACCTAAGTGATGCTAATCTGTAGCAAACAATAATACCAGAAAAATCACAGGATGTATTATCTTATGATGTGAAGTGGTAAAAGGACACGGAGTTGTAAACTGAAACTTGGTTGCCCCATTAATCTTACAAATCTGGCTGAGTTGTTCCAGGGATCAAGCCAGGAAGTGCAGTCCAAAGCCAGCATGGTGGCACAGACATTTAAACCAAGCACTCTAGGAAACTAAGACAGGAGAAAAACAAGTTCAAGCCCATCCTTAGCAATTTATCGAGACCCTATCTTGAAATAAAAAGTAAGAAAAGGGCGGGGCTGTAGCTCAGTGAGAAGGCTCTGGGTTCAATCTTTGGTGCCCCCCTCCACACACACACAAGTAGAGCCGTTTGTAAGAGCCTGAAAAGTGCTAAACCTTCACGTGCATGTAACTTACTATCTTTATGATAAAATCATGATCTCTTTTGTTCCAAATGTGAGAAACTGACACTGAAAGAATCTCTTTTAAGCCTCAGACACCTATTCTAATTCAACAGAATTTCTTATTGATATAGACTATGAATATCACTTAAACAGAGAATCTGCAGATCTTCAGGAATGTTTCAGGAAACTGATGCCAATGTGGTGGCAGGACATGCATTCATAAGAAGCTCTTAGCTGCCTCTTGTTGAGGTGCAATGATTATGTATGTAAATGTTATTCTACTTTTAATTAAACTACAGCCTCATTGATATGGAAGGTGGAAAGAGCCTGACCAGTTCCATTTCAAGACACAATATACCTGGCACATAGAAAAAAGCATGGGGAAATAGGATTCAGAGGGAATTTAGATGAGCTCCAGAGCCCCTCCCATACCTTTACTTGCCTTCCCAGCAGCTTCATTATGAATGGAGTTTGGTAAATGAAGCCCACACTTTCACCAAAATGCAGGGGTCACCCAAAGATTTGACACTGATTTTCAAAGAGATGGTTTCAAGGATAACCATGGGCTTTTAGGAACTACATACCACTGGGTACGAGCATGTGCACAGATAACAGCATAAGGTAACCACAAAAGGAATCATGCAGGGAGGTGAACAACATCCTTCCTTCCTTGCTAGGTTCCATTCATCCCATAATTATAATTGAGCACCTACTATGTTCCAGGCACTATATTTAGTTCTGGGAACATGCATGGAAATTAACAAATAGAGAACAGCTCTTATGCTTGGGATGTTGCAACCAAATTGAGGGACTTGGGCATTGCATTTGTTTCCTTCAGTAAGGTGTTTGACAGGCCTCCCTTGAGACCCTGGTACACGAAAGGGATGTCACATGTTGATTTAGGACTCTACCTGAAGGTCTCTGTTTCCAGGCCTGGGTGGGTGAGGCCTCTGGAGCTATGCCAAGGGCCTGGTCTGGTTCATCTAGGGTATTGGGTAGGGAAGCAGTGGACACACCACTGTGATCCCACCCCACCTAGCTTCATGCAGTTCCTTGAAGATACCAAGCCTTCTCTGTGTCTGAGCTCTGCACTTGCTCTTCTTCCTGCATGAGTGTAACCCTATCCTTCTTTCCTACCAACTGTCTTCTGATTAGCTCTTTTTTTTTTGGGTACTGAAACTCAAACTCAGGACCTTGCACTTGCCAGGCAGGCACTGTGCTGCTGAGCTATATCCCTGGCCTACTTACTTAACTCTTATTGTCTGTACCTGAGCCCTAAAATTTGTTTGGGGGGGGGGGTCCCCTGCAGATGGCTCTCAGTTCTCCTTCATTATTATAATTAAATAACTATTTACTAGGCTATCTATTGTCCTACTAGACTTTGGCCTTGGTGTCAACTTGGACAGGATGTTTTGGTCAATATTCTAAAATGAATCTAGTATAACACCCTCTTTCTTTCTTGCTGTTTTCCAAGGAAACCAAAAGACCACGCTGTTCCTTGGCTAAACTCTGAAGACCTCCAGTTTGTAACATGATAAGATATTCAGACAGCCCAGAGTCCACTGGTGCTTCAGAGGTAGAATTTTGTCCTGCATCCAGTCATCATGGGTTTGGCTGTTTTCTAAAGGAGACTCACTTCCACTCATTTAAATGTAGAGGGAGCCCTTTTCCATTCCTAGGGTTGAGTGGTTTGAGCAGAAACAAAAGGAATTTACAGAATGAAATTCCTTAATTAATGGAGCAGGCCACTTAGGATCAATGTTTTCTTAAGAAATAGCAGAACTGAATGGACAAAATATAAGCTTGGAAAGTTGGTATTTCTTCTTTGGGTTGGACTTCACCTCTAACATGTTACATGATCAACAGAGCAGTTTACATTTTGTTGCTTTGTGGAAGCAACTTCTGTCCTCCTGTGACTTTAGGATAGTTAAAGGGACAACTTTACCAGTTAAAACAATGCTTCAATCAAAAATCCAGTTTCTTCCCTCAGATAATTTAAAGTGTCACTTTAAATACTCGTGAGACTACAATTTGCACTTAGCTATCTATTTGCTGAGCCTATAGTCTGAAGCAGATGCAGTAAGAGGACAAGTGAATACATCTGAGAGGACAGAAGTCTTTCTCCAGGGAACATGTGGTCTAGTCCAAGGGGTGACCAGTGTAATATATGTTAAGAGTGTTGAGTACTTATGGGAATGAAGTGTGAGCAGGCTGAGACGGTGACTTCACTCAGCATGTACCCTGTAGACCAGTCTCAGTGTTGGGCTCCAGAGATCTGCACTAAGGGTGAGACACCAGTGAGCGCTCTCTTTCTCTGTGCACATTCACCGAGGAAGGGTCAGGCAGGCACACAGTGAAAAGTTGCTGTCTGCAATTCAGGGGAAGACCATGCACCAGACCCACAGCCTGCTGGCACCTTGATCTTGGACTTCTACTCTCCAGAACTGTGAGAAAGTACATTTTCATTGTTTAAGCTATCCAATCTCTGGTATTTTGTTATGGCAGTCTAGACAGACTAATGTCTTCACAGTCTGAAAGCAAGGATTGCGGCTTTTCGTGTCACAGGCTAGATAGGAGATATGCTGGGTTTTGCAGGCTGCATAGTCTCTATCTCAATACCCAACTTTGTCCTGACATGTGAAAGGAATCGACATAACACACAAATGACTGAGTGCAGGCTGTGTTTCAATAAAACTTTACTGATGGGCACTAACATTTGCATTTCATATATTTTCACATGTCCTGAAATATTCTCTTCTTTTGATTTTTAGAAACTTTTTGGTTATATTCTGTTCCAGTCTGTGTACTTGGACTAGATTTGAGGAAACAGACAGCTATTCCAAAGATAGCAGGATATACTACTGTAACCATCTTTAATTTCTTATTGACTTAATCTGAAGCCCTGTATTACTTACACTGTCTTATTATGACTGATCTTATTTGAATCTAGTTTGTTAGATCGCTGTCATGTCTTGACTGATTTTATCCGAATCTGTTTGATAGTGTCAAGTCTGAGGGTATAAGCAACTACTCTGAAGAGGACAAGATTCACTAGGATACCCATTCTGGTTTGACTATTACCTGCTTTTGAAGTCCTATAATGCCTCCAATGTTTTGTTTCTATTAATATTGCTATGTACTGCTATGTTCAATTTTACTATGCATGATGATATAGACATTTCTATTCAAGATAACAAGAGACATCATAGTAACCATTGTAGATCATCTTGTTTTGTGCTTTTAATCATGTGCTATGTTCATCCTTTTGTTTTGAATGACCGCATTTTGTTTTCTTTCTCATTTGGTTTTGTTTTTTTCAAAATTAAAAAAAAAATGTAAAAAGCAGTCTGAGCTCAAAGGTCACACAAAATGGGTGGCAGGCTAACTTTGGCTGTAGTTTAGCTTTTTAGGTTACATTGTAAAAGGGTATGTTGAATTATGACAAAGTAATCCTTGTTGGGGGGCTTTTGGATTGTGGATCTTTTTGTTTTGTTTTGTTTCAATTAAAAAAAATCTTTCAGGATACTGGGGTGTGAACTCAGGACAGGGCCTTCATACTGGGCTACACCCTCAGATCTTTTTACTTTCTATTTTGAGGCAAGATCTTGTTAAATAACTAAATTTCGCAGGCTGTACTTGAACTTGCAATCCTCCTGTCTCAGCCTCCCAGAGGCTGAGATTACTGGCATGCATCACAGCACCCGTCTTGGATAAAGATCTTGACCTGGGGTCACACAATGACTTGAGAAATGATCGTTTTCAGACCTGAATGTTTATATACACCATGTATGCTGGCTAACCTGTTTTGAGGCTATCAACTAAATTAGATGGCAAGTTACACACATAGCCTGTTTTTTTAATCATGATTTGGAAATGTATGCAAATGGAAATTTGAATACATTCAGGATTTTGAGGTTATAAAAAGTTGAATTTGAATCTGTGTGGCTTCTGGGACATAATTCTTAGCAGTTACTTGGACTTCTCCCTCTGTTTGCTTTAGAAGTAAGATCTTGGCTGGGGGTACATCTCAGTGGTATAGCACTTGCCTGGTATGTGTGAGACCCTGTTCAATCTTCAGCCCTGAGAAAAAGAAGTGGGACCTAGTGTAAGAGCCTGTGGTGAGGAGAGTTAGTGATAAATTTTTGAATCACCACATGTTCTTCACGTTCTATCTGTATTTCAAGTTTACCTTTCTGTACTTGCACTGAGCAATCCCACCTGTTACTGTCAGTGGAGAGAACTGCTTGGAATGGGTTTTCCATTAGTAGTATTGCTTTTCTAATCAGGGACTATCTGTCATCTTAATACCCCAGAAACCAGCATGTCTAAGGAAAACAAAGCTAGGTATAGTGCTATATGTCTATAATTGCACACTGAGGCTGAGACAGAAGGTTTGCAAATTTAAGACCAGGCTGAGAAACTTACCAAGGCCTTGTCTCAGAATTTAAAAATTAAGTAGAATTTTTAAAAAGGTTGGAGATGTAGCTCAGTGGTAGAGTACTTGCCTAGCCTGCATGAGGCCCAGGGTTCAATCCCTAATATTAAAAACAACAGCAACAACAAAAATAACAAAATGGAAAATAAAAATAGCAGATGGAATGATGGATGAAATTGGAGTGGGGAGAGCAGGGAAAAAAAGCAAGCAAGTGGAGTTTCAGCTTTTACTGAAGGGCAAATTTGAAAATCAAAAGCATATTGAGTTTTTGGAAAACTGGATGGGCTGGAAGCCCTCATAAAGTGTAAGAACAACCTCAGGGATCACCCAACCTGGCAAAGGTCTGATTTCCTACCTTCTGCTCTTCCTTTGATGAACAGAAATTTCTCTTAAGTAAACAGTTAAGGCTTAATTGGAACATTTGGTGTGGTGTCACAGTAATTAATGCACAGCCTGGAGTAGTTACATGAATGTCAGTCTGAGCTGTACCAAGCACTGATGGTTAGCGGAGGGGGCTGTGGGACAGAGTCAACATCACCCATGCTCCATTGTTCTTGGTGAGCAGGAAGAAATAGCTGCATATCTCTTGGATACATGTTATAGCACGCAGAGGTGAGAACAAAACAAAGCAAAATAACAACGTCTGTCTAATTATTAGGGTATTATTATTATGCTCTGTTAAGAATAGTTCAAAATGATACCAAAGAGAAAAAGCAATAAAGCAGCATTCTCATTGATTTTGTGTCTTGCTCAGTAACTAAGACTGGGAGGCAGAAACCAACTTGAGCAAGTTTAAATGGAACAAAGGAATTCACTATAGCCTTGAGGGAGGGGTAGTCTGCTGGGACTCAAGCATGGAACAGCTAGACCTCTGGGAGGAGTGGCCTGGAGTTAGGGAAGCTTGGTGTACTCTGGCCCCACTTCCTGTCTCCAGCCTGGGTAGGGCTACTGCCTCATTTTATCACCTCTGCCTGGATGTTTTCTCCACTCGTGTTCAAGTAACTGTTGGGCACTCAGCTGTCTGTTTGCCTATTTCCACGGTGTAAATACTACTGTGGAAATTGGCAAACATTGATTCCACGTTGCACAAAGGCACGCTGGGGAAGAGACGTACAGCAGTGCACTGGCATATACTATTTCTACTATATGGATGTACGGCTGTCAATAATCTTAGGAATGTAAATAATAATCAAATGCAGCGAAATAACCAGGAGGTGATGTGTTCTGAGTAGTCGTTGCCTTTATTTTTAATATAATTTATTTAAATTTATATAATTTTTTTAAGTGCTGGGTATTGTACTCAGAGCCTTACACATACTAAACAAGTGCTCTATAAGCTACACCACTATCAAGTTAATTTTTAGTAGTGGTTGTGTTGAACAATTTTGTACTGTAAAATTCCTGGTAACAATTAGCTCTTGGGAAATTGTGTATTAAGCTGATTCTAGCACATCACTGTTGTACACATAACATGGTTGTACACAGCTGTCCCTCTCAGAGGGATTCCATAATGGCCTCATTTTATCTGAAAAATTTCATATTCTGGCCATTATTGCACCCATTTTACAAATGAGGAAACTGAGGCCCAGAGGGTTTTAGTGACTTAGAAAGTTTGCAGAAGAGAAATTCATACCCAAGGCCGCCCTTACTCTCGAAGTCCTGTTTCTATCAACCAGGTTATCTCTCACGTGGAGATAACATGTGAAATCCGATGCTTGGCCAACAATAATGAAGCTCCTGATCCTGTAGAGGAATTGCAGAAACTGGGACACAAAAAAAGGGGGTTAGAGAAGAGAATCTGCATAAGACAAATGAGCAAACACGTGTCATTTTTACCCCTTTGCCCCTATCCAGTCTCTGTGCAACTGCCTCTCTTCTTCTAATCTCTGGAGGCAAGAGGCAGATACTGACTTCATTGTAATTTAGGGGTTTGTTGCAGATCATGTTGAGCTAAATAGGAGTAAGGTTGCTCATTTTTACCTCATTCATTGTTTGTCCTCTCTGACCACTTTTGTGTGCTTCTGCCTCCAGGTACAGGGCACAGTTAATTCTTCCTGCAATTAGTATTCATGGTCAGCTAAGCAGAACTAATGCAACAAACCGTTTTTACTTTGAAGGTTGTATTACATGTTTCCAAGTTCCTGTGAAAAAGGCTCTTTATGAATAAGATATTCTTGACTATCTCTAGGAATTTAATTTTCCCTTTTCTGAATTTTCAAGCTTTTCTATTGAATTCTTTAATTTGATTCCCCAGGAAGCACCCAGAGTCAGACAGACAACAGGACAAAGTCAAATGGTTAACCTCTAAAGACATTTCCTTCTCTGAGAGTACAGGACAAGGGTACACATTCTTGCTTGTGTGAGTGTAGCTGTCTCTTCATTTTGTCTGTTCCTTTGATATATGTATATCATTATTATAAATTGCTTTGGAAAGAAAGACAACCACTCATGTAAAACAGATGTAAGGAAGGGGCTGATAATTCTGACTTCTGATCATTTCAAGAGTATTTGTAATTATTGCAGGTAATTTACCAAATAGCAGGAGCAATAAGAAATGTCTTTTTCAAAAGATTATTAAAAAATAATTTTTTAGAATAACAAAGTGTGACCTCACACTAAATGCGTGATACTAATTAATAATTTAAATGGCCCGAAGTAGTCAGAAAATTCATTTACCTTCTTTGTAGAAATTTTAATGGCTCCAAAATGGTGGCACAAATCAGTCAGTTCAGTCATGGAAATATAATAGTTCAACACAGTGATTCTCTTTCCCAGCTGTTCAGCATTTAAGATATGCTGACAATACTATTCTACATTATTTTATTTCTTTTTGCCTTCTTTATAACTTAAAACAGCATCAGGATTTCAACTGACATTTTCAAAGATTTATATTGCTTGAAAAATCAAAACAAAAATCTAGGAAAGAATATCTGGCTTTAACAAAGATGGCTTTAATTCTTGAATTCCAAATCTTAACATATTAAATTTTGTTCACATTTTTTTTCAAACTTAAATTTTTTTCTTATTTTAAAATTTACATTTAATCTTTTGGAATCAGTGAGTTGGAAGCCCATGGGATGGTGTTTCTCATTTTGCTTTGGCCATAAGGAAGCTCTGGTCCAAAATTTTGGATGGGTTCTGGCAATTTGGACTATATGGTGCTAACCCAGATATATAGAACATATCTCTAGATTCTGCTCCATGCCATGCACACTCACCCTATTCTTTTTTATCTATTAAAATTGCTGTATATGGAGTTCTATGATCATCTACCCCTCATTTCCAAATTCAAAAATTAGAAAATAGTGACAGACTGTCTAATCCCCCAAAGAGGCTATCATTTTCTCTGCTGGGGTTGAGGTTCCCCACTCAGACATCACTGCTTCATTCCCTATCACCAGGGACCCCATCCAGAGAGAGACAGGCCCGTTAGTGCCCAATAGAGAGGGCAGTCAGAAGAGACAGTAGGGATGATAAGGTGCTTACTAAGGAAAAGAAGGCCATGGAATATTCTTTCCAAAGGGATAGTAAACAGAATGAGAGGAAGTGATTCTGCTCTTTGTTGGAGAGGTCTCCCTAGTGCCCAGCTGGGGCACGTGGCCTGGACACGTGAGACAAGCTGTTTTGGCTGGCAGCTGGGTGTTACAAACTCAGTTTACAGATCAGAGCCTGCAGACTTTCCTGTGGCAAAATATGTACATGCAAGTTCAAAACTATTACTTGTCCTCCTCCTTTATTTCCCAGGAGTTCTCTCTTGAGGTAATCTCCATCGGATGCCTCAGAGGCCATATCCGCTTGAAGGATATTACAGAGTTGCATCTACTACCCTTACCCAGGCCACGCAATACCTCACTCCAGGGGAGAAAGGGAGGTCTGGTTTGAAAATATTTTCCCTAGAGGATTCACTAAAAGAACTGGGTAAATGTACAGCTACTTCTGGAAGAAAAAGTAAAGCAGAGCTTTCTCTCCTAAACTCTGCTCAGTTAGTAAGATGCCTAAACACACACACACACACACACACACACACACACACACACACAGTTAAACATCACATAAGGCCATAATTTGCTCTAATTAAAGCATAAAATCCATTCTTTTGCAATATATCCAATGATCACAGCCTTTTCCCTCCAGATCATGCATCAGATGTGTAATCCAGTTGACTGATGGCTAGCTCTCTTCTAGAGGGGGAAAAAAAAAAGAAAAGACAGAAAGAAAAAAGGAAGAAAGAAAATATGTCTGTTGGTGGACTTCTCAAAATGTATGATTAGGACAGCAGAAATTTCTGACAAGTCAAGTACAGGTGATTAAAGCTTGCAATGTAAATCAGTTAACATCTGTAATTTTCCTTGTTCTCCAATGCTATTAGTTATTTCAAGGGTAAAAAAAGGATGTTTTACTTAATTTTTTTGAATCTTACTAGGTACCCGTAGCTTAACTTAATGATTTGTATAAGTGATAGTAATTGCTGGGACTACAGTTGAGTATTATTAGCTATAAAATGAACATGGTTACATGTCCAACAGAACTAGCAAGGGACAGAAATGCAGTTGTATCCAAGAGAAAATAATTACAGCAATAATCAGTGTAATTCATGATAATGGCTGAATTGAATTTCACACCATAGCTCCAAGCACTTACATTTAATGAATGTAGTTTGTGCTTGTTTACTAAAAAGGTTTTTAGCAGAAAATCGATAATGTAACTTCAGTGTTTCTAATTGCAAATGCAATTATTTTTTTTAAAGTAGTGGTTCAATAAGGATTTTGTAGAGAAAATTGAGGTATGTGAGTGCTGAAAATGCTGGCGCTTTAATTAGCCTACCTGTACATTAGTGCCATGGTGCCTTAATATCTATTTATTACAACATATTGATTAAAATGGATTTGTATTCAATTTTAAGGCTAGCTAATGTAATGGACATTGAAACTTTTCTGGAGGCATTGGCTGGGATTACAACATGCCACTGGTTAATGAGGCTTTCTGCAAGAGGTGATTTTAGAACTCATCTGACAGAGCTGGTGGTAGGACCGAGGTAGACAGGGACAGGGCATTCACAGTCTCTGTACAGCTAGGGGCAGGGTCACATGTCCTGTAACTCAGGAGTATGTGTGTTGGCCGGGGCGGGGCGGGGGGGGGTCATAGTTTTACAGATTCCTGTTTACTTAGGATTGCTGTGTGTATCTTATCAAGCCTGTCGTTTGCCTGACATGGCCACACTGAGTCCTTGAAACACTCGTAGGATTCTGAGTGTAGGAAACCGCAGGTACCCATTAGTTTAATCCTTTAATGGGAAGAAGCCAAGGGTACATGCACTACCTGAGATCTCAGCCTGTGAATAAATCGGTTGACTCTATTTAGGTCTGGTATTCTGTGTCCACACTGGTGTAAGATGGCTCAGTATTGTTTGCCTAACTGCATTTCTTCCTCAGAACTAGTCCCGGATCTAACTTTATTTTCTCCCTTGCATAAGTCATCACTGTCACCATCACACCACTCTCACCACCACATCATCATTTTATTCTTCCTTGACGTCTTATCATGGCCCATGGTTGTTACAGGAGCCTTATGCTCAACAAACAGTAAAGATTATCTCTTGTGAAGTTGAAAAGCCCTCCTAACTACATGCATTGGGCAGGGATTTCTAACTTTGCTTTGATCATATGCTGGGGTTGGTAGCTCAAAATCATCAATTTTGTATTTGAATTATATATGAAAAGGAACAGAATTATAGCCAACACTACATACTGTTGAAATCTAAAGGGGTTTTAAGTCCTGACTCACATCATCTTGCTAAAGGTCTCAATGAGAAGCAGGCTTACCTATAAGCCTGAGCTGTAACAGGGCCTTCTATCACAGTTGCATTAAACATGAGTTTCTGCCAGGAGGCCCATTGAGTTTCTGGATTCCCATGGTCAGACCTGTGGCACTAGCTTTTTCCCCTGGCACCTTCAGGCAGCCTTTCATAAGAAAGAAGGGCCTGTGGAATCCTCCCTATTCTGGCTTCCTGTGACATTTCTGACAAGAGGCCACTTAATGTATACCTTCTGCATGTGATATAGATGCTGGGTACATCTCATGGATTATCTGCCTCTATACCATCTCTTTGAGCAAGACAGTATTGGTATTTTCCAGATGAGGATACTGAGTCAGAAAGTCAGTTGAAGAGCTTGAAGTTCCAAGTGCTAACCCATAACTTCACTGGCTTCCTGGTGTCTGTCCAGTGTTCAATACCAATACCACCTACCATTATTAAGTTGTACCATCAGCTGTATATTTTTCTCATTTCTGGGCTAAAAGTGTGCTTTCTATCACCTGCCCTCCTCCACTACTGTTCAATAGCTATCAGAGAAGTGAGTGAATGATGCAGGTGAATCTGACTTGATCGTGTCCTTCTTTGCATAGAGAGGATGCTGTTTCCCATGGCCCAGGAGGACCAAGCTTTGTCTCCCTAGAGTCCAGAGGGGGAGGCACCAGACCCACAAGCCTGCACACAGGGCTATTTTTGTGTGTTTTGAAGTGCTGGCACCTGCATGCATGTAACTTTCATCTTCACAGGTGCCTCTCAGAGAGTAACTGAGATGAAGAACAGGAGCTCAGCTGGCATTTCCACTGCAGAAGGGCTCAAGTGCCATTCACACATCAGCTGCGTGCTCTCTTGGGAGTTCGTCCCCCTGTTGAACCTTGATTTGCACATCTGCGAAGTGGAGCTAATTATCCCTGTCCTGACTTTCACCTCAGATGAGACCTTTTTTTCTCCTTCTTTTGGAAACTTTGAGGTGCTTGACTAGGGCGAAGAATTCATCTAATTAAGGAGGAAGATAAGGCCACAGGATGAAATGGGCTTCTGGTATCTGATATGGTCCAGTCCATAGGTAAACAGGCCCATGAACGCCCACATCCTTTGCCACCCTCAATCCATTTGATAGCTAGAATCATTAATCTATGAATAAAAACTCACGCTTAGCCGACCCTTCTTCATCTTTTCAGCACCAGAGTAGGTATATACAATATGGCTCCATGGAACCAACCAGGAGCCCCTGCCTGGCGGAATGATCTCTCTGCCAGACTGGAAAAGACAGACAGCCTATTTGACCAACAAATGTATAGAAAATAGCGGCTGGTAAGTAGCAATTACATAATAATCTTGTCCAAAGAAAAAGGGGACTCAAATTAAGATGATTTCACCAGGAAAACATTAAGGTATACAAAGAGTTCTTAATAAATAGAAATAAATAGTGCAGGGTTTGCGCCGCGGTTATTTTCGATGGTTATCTGCTCTCGCTGCTGCTGCTTGGGCTGCATTTTCCGCAAGGCTCAGTGCGGCATTTTGCTCTACAAAAACAACTAGCTCCTTTCCAGCCAATGATTACTTGTAATTATGCTTTCCCCTGCTATTATTCTAATAGACCTGTCATGTTGCTCGGAGGACTCTGGCGTTTGGAATATACAACAGCTTTTATGGATGGACTGCTGGAACACTTAATATAGCTCTATTTTTGAATTATCAAGTTCTATCCTTTTGAAGTCTGTGTTAGTGGAACTCCTATTTATGAGATGTGCTGTGCTTAAGGGTTTGCTATTGATGAAGAGGTCCAACAGAGCCTTTATCATAAGTACAGCAGCAGTCTCCCTGAGAGATAAATAGCCGTGCTAAAAGGTATGGTGTGTACCTGGGCTGCAAATTACTAGCCAAGTACCTCATAACAGTATACTTCAAAAATACCTTTATGCTTCTTGTTTGTTCTCTTTTTCATAAAGATGAGTGACATTTCTTAAAACAGAGAGGGGTGGAAGCACACTGGCCATCGTTAATTAGGCTGGAGGACACATTTGTTCTGGCACTGAGTGTCTGTCTGAAGACAGATGCACAAACACAGCTCACGTTCACTGTGCTTTCTGTTTCAGGGATTTGCTTTGCTTTAGGTTCCTTTAGCTGAAAGGTACACATGGCTGAATCCAAGCCCTTTTTGGAGGGAAAGGAGGGTTTATGAAAATGGGTCAGCCAGGCAGTGGTGCCTTTTCAGAGTGTGGGTGGGGCTGAGAAAACTGCTGGGGGATGGGCAAGGGTCTAGAGCTTTAGGCGGTGGTGGTGAGTGCAGTGGGCAGTGGTAGCCTATGTCAGGCAGACTGGGAGGCAGCACCAGTGATCTTAGAAGGTGGTGGTTTGGTGCAGAAGTTGCCATCCACACAGTGGTTCTCAAAGGACTGGTCATCTGGGAACTTGGATGACACCAGTTTGGGTTGAAGTTTCATTTAGCAGCTCCACCAAATAGCTTGTTTGTAGGCCCAAAAGTGGGAGGCCCTTGAGGCTGGAGTAAGTGGCCTTTCCAGGGACTTCTTTTGGCCCTAGGTAGCTATCATGTGGAAAGCCACATTGTGTAGTTGACGCATACAGGGATTTGGGGGAGGGGGATATGTGTTCTGCCTCCCTCATGTTGTACAGAAATTCACTTAAGAAACTCCAAGCATCTAGCAAAAGTCCTGGAAGCAGACCTAATTTCCCAAAAGCCGACATGGAAAACACAGAGACATACCTACAGAGCAGGTTTTGACCATGTGGCAAGAATTCCCATCTATTCCCCAAAGAAAGCAGGCTATTGCTCCAGAATGTTTGCCTGTTGTTTTTCATTTGGAACCTTTATGCATCAGAACCCTGACTACACACTCCCTAATTCATCTTCACCCATATATTTTACCATTATGGATAGCCTTCCCCTTAAGCTTGTCTATTTGCTAGCTGGGGTGACAGATGACAGCGACTCCGAGCCATGTCAGATGGCATTTGTATGGCTCTGGTGCCAGAAGCATTCTAAGCACTGGTGTTGCATATTTATTGATCTCCATATTCCCAATAATCTGATGCCCGTCACATTTGACAACATTATGTGGAGAGGTCAGCTAGATGGGGCTAATGAAACTGTTTCCAAGATGGATGTTGTTTTCCACAACATTGCCCTTGCAAATAGCTGTCAGTTGGGGTATTTCACTGTTGGACCAGGCATTTAAGAACCTCCTCCCTTTTTTTTTAATAGTTGACATTAACATTAAACAAAACCTGAAGCTATTGAATCTTAGTATTTATGTGATAGAAAACATGGGTTCCTTGGCATCTTTCCAAATGAAAATCTTATTAACAGACCTGGTGCTTGTGGCAAAGTCCTCAGCAATTGGAGACTGGCTTGGTTGTTTAAAATGCTTGACAGATTAGCCCGAGATGATGTGAAGGACCAAATGGGGTATGGTAAAGTCTAGAGGATTAAACCAGCAAATGGAAAGGCTTGCTGCAGTCCAGAGGCATGCAGCACTTTCTGTTTGTTTTCTGTGTTGCTGTGAGCAATCAGCACAAAATGCAATGAGTTTCAGGTAAAGGAAAAAAAAAAAGATTTACAAACAGGATCCAATTTAATGAAGTGCTGCACATGAATTAATGATTCTGGAGGTGCATTGGGGGCAGTAATAAAAATATTACAGGTCCTCTATACCTTACCTGAATCTAGAGCCCTTTGAAAATCCTACAAAGGGCTTTTTGAGAGTCTTCACTGCCTGTCTGATGTTGGACAGTAATCCTGACAGGCCTTTCTAATGAATGGATTCTGATTATATTCCAGGTGAGTATTTAGCCAAAATTATTTGGGCAGTTATAAGCACTTATATTCCTGTGTGTTTTTTCTTTTTTCTTTGCATATCTTGGATAATTTTGAGTTCTTTAAGAAAAAGATAGTAAATCTAGTAAATTTTTAGTTCTAAATGCAATATTTTACAACAGCAGGAATATTTTTTGGATTTCATAAAAGTGTTTCTCTTCCAACTCTACCCTGGAGCACACACATACAGGGATCTATACTGGAATTAATAATCCTTGGCTACTGGCTCATCCAGAACTTTCTCAACAATGAATTTGTTTATCCAGTGCTAACATTTAGTAACATTAATTCACCACATTGCTTATAGCCAGAAAAACTGAATAACTTCTTGACTTGTTTATTTTGTAGGGTTGAGGGAAATGGCAGAAAAGAGCTGATTAACTATTGAGCCTTTTCCTTTTGTGATTTTCAGGACTTATTTCTGTGACATCCCTTTTCAAGTTATACTTGAATGGAATGGAGAGACAGAAAAGAGTTGTCGAGTTCAAGAGCAGTGATGTTTAGTGCTAGGCTGATGCTTATATTCTTTTTAGATGGAAAACTTGTTACTTCTTCATTTCTCTCCTCCATTCTTATAGAATGTATGCCATCAAGAAAGTGTGTTCTCTCTTTGATGAATACTTAAAGACTAATAAAGGAAACAAAGTCAGCCAAAGACAGCTCCAGGTGAGGCAGAGTAGTGCAACATACTGCCTACAATTTAAGAGACAAAATTCTCATTAAAGAAAAACATCTTCAAAAAGGAACATGTGAGAGATGCAAGTTAAAGCTACCCTAGGTAGCTTTAATTTAGGCTTGAGCAAATTACATGGATAGTAGTTGCTATAGTAACTAGTAGACAATATGGCATTTATGTTGCTGTTGAGATATCTTGTACTTTGCTAAAATAAGTGGGGCGGGAGAGACTTCCAGGAGCTTGCAAACACTATATGGAGGGAATGATTCCCATAAACATTTTACTTTTTACATTTTAGTGTTTATTTATAATGGAATGAGTGTCTACAATTATATACAGCCCATGTTGTTTATTTATAATGGAATGAGTGTCTACAATTATATGCAGCCCATGGGTTGGTTTGTTATCAATATTTTTTCCCAACTGAGATGTTCCTTTCAGGACTCTAGTCCCCATAGCACTGCTGAGGGCGCCATAGCTGCTCGGCTGGCTGGTTTCCAGGGGGAGACTTCCGCATTTCCCATGGCATGCTGTGTAGTATATACCAATGTGGGCCTGTTGAAATCAAACTCAAAGACCAAGACAGCTAGAGAATGCAGAGCAGGAAAGATATTGTCAGAGGTTGTGATTTTATGCTCTTAGGGAATATTTGCTAATTAGCATACTTTTGAAAAGCATTTGAAATCATTTCTGGAAACCATTAGGATGTTTCAAAGAGAATTGTGGTCAAAGGCATTGTTTCACATGTAAGGCTGCAGTGGAGAACACAGCAAGCTAGGTGGTTGTCATTTTTGCCTTGAGATTTTGGCAGGTAGACCCAGGTAACTTAGGTCCTATTCAGGTTTTGGAGTCTGGCAGCTAATTCCGTAGCAGATTGCCCAGTGGTTGGTCTGGTTTTCCACAACTGCAGATCACCAATTCCAAATTTGGTTTGGGCAGACTCAGCATGTTCTCAGACCTTTCAAATTCTTATAGCAAAGATTTACACTAATTTAAAAATTCATGTCAATCAGGACTTTGCACACTTGGTATGGAAAGGGGAAAATCTTAAGAAGAGGAAGTGTAGAGGCCCTGAATCAGTGATGGCAAACCTTTTAGAAACTGAGAGCTCAAAACCACTTATTTATCACAAAGTACCAACACTCCAATTAAACTGAGTGTTCTGCTGTTAGAGCGATTCTGGGATGACTTGGCTCATGTGCTGAAGAGAGGCTCTGCACGCCTGCTGTGGCATGTGTGCCATAGATTCAGCACTACTGCCCTAAATGATGGAAGTCATGGAAACAAAGTCTGGATGCACTGAGACATCTTGATTCAGCACATATTCTGGGTTCACTTTCTTCTTAGAACAACTTTATGTACAGTTTTCTCTCCACAAAGCAATGTGAAATAGAAAACTAAGCATAGCCTTGGGTGCTAAACCTGAGGTCTAGGGCCTGTCCTGCTTATTCCTGGGACAGTGGCTTAGAGATAGTGGCCTGTTTATAGAATATGCCTAGTAATATCCACCTGGTCAACTGGGACTTGAGTTAGTCAGCTTTCTATTGCTATTAAAAAATGAGAGCTAATGAGCCTATAAAGAGGGAAGGCGTAGTGTGGCTAACAGTTTTTGTTACTTGTTTGTCCCTATTGAATCTTGGCCTGAGGCAAGACAGAACATTATGGTGGAACAAGATTCACTTCATAGCCAAAAAGCAAGAGACAGACAGAGAAAGGACCTGGGGTCTCACAGTTGCATTTGAGGGCATGTCCCAGTAATGTAAGGACCTCCTACTAGGCTCCACCTCTCAAAGATTCTGCCACCTCCCAATAACACTAAGCTGTGGTACAAAAAATGAATGAATGAAAGAATGAATTGTACTGAAGATTGACTCAGGACCTTGCACTGAGCCATATCCTCAGCCCATTTTATTTTTTGGGACAGGGTCTTGCTAAGTTGCCCAGGATGGCAACTGCCTCAGCCTGCCAAACAGGTGTGCCCCAGTGCCCAGAAGGAACAAGATTTTAACACATAGACCTTTGGGAAACATTTAACCAAACTACCGAACTCCTGTGTGCCAGAGAGTGCTGGGATGCTTAGGTCCCAGATCTGGGCCATGAATTCCATCTCTCAAGAGCTGTTCTTTATCTCTACTTCTATTTGCGTGGCTGTCAGTGAGCCACATGATGTGTTTGGCCTTAGTTTTCTCCTATTCAAAAGGGTATCATTGGTCTTGTTAGCTTCAGAGAACCCTACTGTTTCTCACATTCAGTGATTATATGGCTTACCATTTTCCAATTTCCTAAATTCTGTATTTTTCCCCTAATAAATGTGTGCAAAGACTTCTCCTGTCTTCATGATCAAACACAAATTCCTCTTTTCCTGAACTGAAAAAAGCTGCTCAAATGAAAGGCTGGTTTGAAACAGTCATGTGTCTACTCCAGGTATGGACTCTGGAACTGGAAGGAACGGTAATCATCAGTTTGAGCACTTTACCTTCAGGCTGAAAATGGAGCTTAATTTCTACATTATAAATGAAGCAACTGAATTTTCTCCCAGAGTCCAAGTGATCCTACCATCTTGTGACCTTCAGTGATCTGGGGGCATCTATTTCCATGCATTTATACTCCACAAGAATTTGCAAGAGTAGGGGACGTTCTAAGGGAAAATGTGTAAAGAGTGAATGAGACCAGTGAATCTTTACTTGATTACTGTCAAAACAAACAGTATGTCACCAAGAGACATATGGTGGGCCAGGAACCTTCAGGAGTTGGGGAGGCAGGAGGAGAAGGTTTGCAGTGCGAGGAAGCAGAATTTGGTCCCCCGACTAGATTCAAATCCATCTCCCAAGACTGTAGTGCCTGAGACACTTCAGCACCTCACTGAGTGGAATTCATTAGATCATAGAGGCATTTGAGTAAGATCCAGCTTTTTGTCTAGCCCCAGAAATTCTTTGGAATAATATGTCAAAATGCTTATCTCATGAAATTGGCTGGAAAATATCAGAATTTCCCTGGATATTTATGAGATTGCCATGTACCAGTAGGTCTGTACATATGAATGTGACCACACTGATGCCCAGAGAATGTATGGGCAGCCAAGTACATTTATTTTTACAGAGGGTAATTATTACAGTCTCTCCTACCAGAAATGAGCCTTTTGTTTTATGTTTTCAGTTAGAACTTGTGAAATATTAAGATATTTTACTGCCTTAATGTTCTGAATTGTTTGCCTCTCCATATTGCAATCTAAAACTCATTAACAGTTGAACAATTTAATCAGAATGAATCAAGTTGTGAAATGGATACAGAGGCAGTTCACATAGTCATAAAGCATGGCTGAAACTTTTCTGAACAGCTTAATAAAACTTAGAAGGCAGCAAGAAATAAATGACTATCCTGGACAGTATCAGGGTAAACAGAACCTGAAGCCATGAACTTGGTAATTGTTCTCTCTCACTCAGCACTTTTGCCGTGGCTTGATCTTAATTCATGAGATGGACCCATGGTGACAGGATTTAATGAGGCAGCCCTTCTGTAAGATTTTCCTCTTAATGATGGGAATGATCAGCAAAGTAAAACGTATGAAGCAAAATAAAAGTAGGCACATTAGGCCTGACCCAGAAATTGTGGGCATATTCCTTAATTAAAAATATACCCTGGTTTTGGGAGAAGGTTTCAATTGCAACACTGACCTCTTCACTGTATTTTAAAAATATTATTTATCCCAGAATTTTCTCTGCAGACACTGTTAAGTGTGTTTCAAAAAAGTGAGTTTTTGCTTCATTTGGGTTGTACCCACATCAGATACAGTAGTACCTTTGTTCACAAATGCTTTTGTTTTCAAACAATTTGGTTCACAAGCAAAAGCATTTGGCAAAATTTTGTTTTTGTCTTCAAACTTTACAAACATCTTTAAAAGATATAGCCATCTTTCCCTCACAAACATGGCCATCTTTTCCAAAAGTGTGAAACATTTAAATTCATAAACCGAAGTACCACTATACTCCAAAAGTGTGACAGAGCCAGTGTCATCATGCATCTGAATTCAAGGCCACTGAGAGGTGACCTACTTGACCTATATTGCCTCAGACTGTCTCTGTGTTAACATAGAAAGTCCTCTGTCCTTGGAGTCCATCGATTCTCAGGCAAAGGGGATTGGTTTCCTGACATAAAGTCCCATATTCCATGCATTTCCTGGCCTCAGTGCCTAAAATTATTTTCCCTCCTAAAACAGACGTTTTGCTTGCAACCTCTTACATAGTTGATTGTCCAGAATTATATGTTTTTTTCTCATAGTTTCATCTCTTCCCAGCACCTTTTTCTGAGAATGAATTGAAGCATCTACTCAGTCCTCCAACACAGGTCTGGGCATTCGAGGTTTCCCCATGTCTCCCTGGCCAGTGAGAACTTGTAAAACAGCAATATGGTCTACACTCATAATATAAACTCAAATGGTACTGCTTATACCATGTGTGTTTGTTGTTTTTATAATTGTCACCATTCCTACTTTGCACAGGATTTGGTGGCTCCAGAGTAGAAAATTCCAATAGTCTTGTTGCTTTGCTTCCTCTTTTATTATTAAGCATTTCCTTTCAGGAATAGGTTTATTCAGACAGACACAGGCTCTCAACATCCTTTCTTACTTTTTGTGAAATGTACTATATTCTGAATTTTTCTATTTGTTTCTAGTTGGTGGGGCACAAATTATCCTCTTATTCCATAAGATAAACCAGTGTTTTAATCTGATGACTATTTTACATAAAGACTTTTAGGGTAAGAGGACTTTGGAGAGATGGCCATGTACTGGTTGCACTATTTCAAGTACAGAGATGTCTTGTTTTTGTTTTTATTGATTGATTAGGGTTTGGGTGAGACCAACTGAACCCCTCATTATGTAGTCAAAATCCTCACTTCATATTTTACTTTAATGTGGTAAAATATGCATAAATATGTGTAAATATGCATGCTAAATACATAATAAGTGTTTCAAATCTACCATTACCATGTTATTTACATTAACATAAACTTAACATTTAAACTATAGTAAAGTATATAGTTAGTGTACTCACATTGATGTATGACCATCAGCACCATTCATCTTTAGGTCTTTTCATCATCCCTATGGTTTGCATGTGTTTCCTCCAAAATGTAAGTAGTACCAGTGTGGCTTCCCCCAGGGTGAGGCTCACTTGCTCTTCTACCCTCTGTTCTATGGGATGCTCATTACCAGTGGATTTATCTCGGTGCTCTTTCCTCCACTCATGAGGATGGAACTAAAGGGTGCTGTCTTAGAAGTAGAGAGTGGTCTTTACCAGATGTTGAACCTCCATGGTCTTGATTTTTTATTCTTCAGCCTTTAGAAATATGAGAGAATAAATTACTGGGTTTTTTTTTTTTTTGAGACAGGATTTTGTTGTATAGTTCAGGTTGGCCTTGAACTTGTGGCATTCCTCCTGCCTCAGCCTCCCAAGTGCTGAGATTACAGGTGTGCGCCATCGAGGCTAGCCTAAATTACTGTTCTTTACAAATTACCTATGTGGCTCTATTGTTACAGTAGCACGCAGAAAGACTGAACCCACTGAAACTGTGTACCCCCTGAACTTTAAATCCCCATTCTCTCCTATTTCTAGGCTCTATAGACCACATTTGACTTTCTTTCCTTTTTTCTTTTTTTTACGTTTTACTTTATGTCTCTAAGGATTTGACTACTCCAAGTACAGTGGACACTTGACTTAAAAACTGAATTCATTTGTGAGGGCTAGTTGTAGCTCAAGTTGGTTGTAAGCCAAGACTATTTTTCCCATAAGAAATAGTGGAAATACCCATAATGTGTGCTGAATCTCCCAAAGCACCCCTTAACTAACTTTTCATAATAAAAAGGTGGTATAATGTGTGTAATTTACCAGAAACACCAAGAATTTTCCTAGTGTATCTGCCAAAAAGTTTTAAAATGTGCCTAGTTTACCAGAAACAACAATTTCATACTATATTCACCTTCTGAGTTGGCATTTTGGTTGCAGGAAGGGAGGATGAAATGGAGGGTGGTTACTGTTTGGAAGGAGAGTCCCCTTCCATAAGAACAGCAGGAATCTGGCTCTCTGGTGTCCCTTCTCTCTGTGGGAGGGTCTGTAGCCCAGTAGGAACTTCTTCTGGATCACTGGGTCTCAACCTTTTCAGAACCCAAAACTTGTCCAAGGTTGTGTTTCTGTCTTTTCCGTAATACTACTCTGTAGTATGACATAACATTGTCATTAAACAAGTGAATGCAACAGTTGGCTTTTTCTCAGTCTGGGTGGGCCTTTTCTATAAATGTTTTTAGCTCTGTCCATTTTTTTTTTTAGGACTTCCTTTATTTCAGAAGAAAAACTTTGCTGCATTGATGGTTGATACCTCCCTACTCTTCAGAAAGATTCACAGCTGCCATTCTCTGTTGCTTACCTGGGAGTTGCTGAAGTTCCTCTGTAGACACTTGCTCTGAGTGTTCCTCCACCAGTTCCTCAACATCACCACTGTACCTGCAAGCCTGTGGGCTCTCCTCTAGTGGCCATGTCATCAATCACAGGGTCAATTGAAGGCTCAGGTGCCTCTACACAACTTTCAGTCTCTCTCCTGTATAATTTTAGGCCACACCTTCTTCCAGGCAGATCTCAGTCTCCTGAGAGAGACATTGGCCCCAGATTTGTCAGGTAACTCCACATGAGAAACAATGGTGTAATGCTCCTTCCAGAACTGTTTCGGAGTTAAATCTGTATCTGAGACCATATGGAAGCACTTTAGGAACTGTTTCTTGGTGTATTGTTTCTGCTTCATTCTTCCTCTTCCTCTTCCTCTTCTTCTTCATCTTCTTCTTCTTCTCCTCCTCCTCCTCCTTTTCTTCTTCTTCTCCTTCTTCTCTTTCTTCTTTTCTCCTCCTCCTCCTCCTTCTTCTTCTTCATACAGCTTCTTCAAGTTACCTATAACCTGCTGGTCCATATGCTGCAGAAAGGAGTTGTGTTATGTAGGAGGAACTTGACTGAGAGCCATGGGAATACTTCAGCCATTTTTTTCTTTTTTTCCCCCCAAATCTCATGGGTGAGCAGGAGCAATGTCCATGATAAGGAGAGCCTTGAGTGGTAACCTTTGTCCTCTAGGTATTTCTTAACAGTAGGATAGAGAGCCTCCCTGATCCGCAAGAAAATGTAGTCTTGTTATCCATGCTTTTACATTAGATCTCCACAGGGACCCTAGCCTATTCTTCATGACTTTATGTTTTCTGAACACACTAGGGTTTCAGAATAATAAAGCAAATGAAGCTTTATCTTGAGGTCACCACTCACGTTAGCACATAGCAGTAAGTTTCATCTATCCTTCATAAGCTTGTGGCCTGGCATTTTCTTTTCTTCTTAGGTAATGTATGTTTTGCTGGGCATTTTCTTCCAGAAAAGACCAGTTTCATCATTGTTGAAAACTTGAGGAGAGCAAAAGCCATTTTTCCATATCATCATTTCAAAGTGGCGTATGTAATTAAGTAGCCCTTCTCAACACTGGCTACTTCACCATGCCTAGTTACACTATAAACTCCAGTTCTTTCTATAAAATTGTGAAACCACCTCTTCCTGGCATAAAATATTTTACCATTATCACTTGTTGATGGATTATCCTTTACAAGATCGACATTTATATCCCTAGCTTTTTCACAAATTATAGACTCAAATAAGCTATAACCTGCCATCTGTGTTTTTTTTTTTTAACCTTACTAACAATCTTTCTACCTCACCTAACACTTTTGATCATGACTTACTAATTTGAGTAACACCTTTAGCAACACTAGCTTCTTTATACAAATGTTTTCTCTGTAAGATTTTTGAGATGGTGGATTTCAACATGCTATACATATTAGCAAAATTGGTCACATGAATGCTATTCTCATATTACTTTATAATTTTCTTTTTTATTGTGATTCCTTTCTTTACTTTCCCCTCCTTCCTAAGCTTCCTTTATAGCTTTTTAGGGGCGATTTTGATAGCAGTAATCATAGTGATTACATAAAGCACTGACAGAAATCACCTCCACAAAGGTGCATCTGGGCTCAGACTGATGCTTATATATACTCTTCAGGCATTGCGAGTGTTTACAACAACACAAGCAGCTGGCATTCAGGTTGTAGGTCAAGACTGCAGTCATACGTTAACCCTAAAATTCCAGTCATACTCCAAGTTGTTCCTACATGAAGCTGGTTGTAACTTGAGGGGCCACTGTACTTCATATGGATGGGATCATACAGAATTTATTCTTCTTTTTTCTTTTTTTTATCTGTACTGGACATCGAACTCACGACCACCTGCTTGCAAGGCAGGCACTTATGCCGCCTAACTAAATCCCCAGCCCCCAGAATTTATTCTTTTCTGACTCACTTTTTTCATATAACATAATGTCTTCAAGTTTTATCCATGTTGCTGTTTAAAATAGGACTTACTCCTGAATCATAGTACATGCTACATTTTGTTGATCTGTTGATGTGATACATGGGTCGCATCTTCCTTTTGGCTATTGTGAATGATGTCACTATCAACATGGATGTACTCAATGCTTTTATCATTCAGTGGTGATATTTGTCTAGATTCACTGTTTTATTATGAGTTATAGAGTGAACTGTTTTCAGGATGAGTAGATTCATTTATATTCTGCAAATGTGACCCAGTAGTCACATTTTTTTTTTGCTTTGTTGTTTTTGTTTTTTGAGACATGGCTTTACGGTGTAGTTCAGATTGGTTTTCAACTCACTCACTATGTAGCTCAGGCTACAAACTTCATGGCGATCTTCCTGCCTCAGTGTCCTGAATGCTGGGGTCACAGGCTTACACCACTTTGCCTGCCTTTTAGCTGACTTTTTTGGTAGCTCTTCATGTTGTTTGCTAAATCCTTTGACACAACTCTAGCAGCCTTTTATCAGTCCTTGGTTTTCTGGCACTAAAAGATATTCTAGATTAATTTCATATATTTTCTACCCATCTTTGAAATCATGTAGCTCTCCCAAGAGACATGGTTTGTTTGGGACAAAGTACTTAAAGACTACAATCGGGGCATGTGGTGTGCTCATTACCAGTGGACCATCATTTTTTGTAGGTCTTGCAGTAAATACAGCTAACATTCATTATTTTTTAAAAGAGAAATAATCACAAAGTCAGACTGATACTTTAAATTCAAATTTAGAATCAATGTTTAGTTATTTGATTCTGCATGGTATCTGTTATGATGATTTTATTTCTTTCTTTATTTAGAGACATGGTCTTACTGAGTAGTTCACACTGGCCTCAAACTTCTGGTGATTCTTTTGACTCAGCCCACTGAGCTGTAACACCTGGCTTTCTCAGTTTTAGTAGATGAAAATCTCAATTCTAGTAGGTTAACATAATTGTTTCTTTTATTCTAGACCATCATTTGTGACTTCAGAGTTAACAGTAGCTATGTTTATATGATGAATAAGCTATTGAACATAGTTGAAATTTTTTGCGTTCTTTTTGTCCTTAGGTTATCTCCTGTTGGGGATGCAATTTTAAAACTGTGTTGTCAGTTGAAGTAACTGGTAATAAATTTCTTTGTGTGTCTGTGCCATTAATTTGATACACAGTTATGTTCATTTGTTTCAGTGTGTTTTCAAGCTTCAGAATTTTTTTTTCTTAAAAAAATTCTTTCAACCATGAAAAAAAGGTTTGTGATTCTGTACTTAAAAACAAGACAAAAACTTTAACTATCTAACAGGGAACATCCACAGAAGTCTTATTTCCATCTTTTCTCCCCTCTAAATTTGTTTCTTTTTTCTTCCTATATGTAAACATTCTCCTTAGTTTTTGATTTATCTTTTCATTATTTCCTTTTGGAAATAGAACACACGCACATACTGTCTTTTCTTAGACAAAAGATAGCATAATTTTTGGTATGCATGGTACCCTTATGCTGGGCACTTTGGTTATTTGTACCAGTTGGCTATTATAGTCAATACTTTGTGATTATATGGCTTTGTATTTTTGTTGATGTATCTTTGTGATAGTTTTAAAAATGGGATTGCTAGGTTAAGGGGCACACAGGTAGATTTGTCAGATGGCACCAATTCCTTGTCCCATTTGTATCTGCCCACAGAACCATCATCAGTAGAGAGCTCTGTAGCACACCTCAGTCACTGGGACAGTCCAACAGTAATCATGTGGTCTTTAGATCCCTCATTCATGTGGACCGTACAGATTTGGACCCCTTATCTCAGTGTGCTTTGGGTTTTGACTGCTTAGAAGATTGGGGAATTATTTTCCCCTCTGCTCCCTGAACCTCATCAGGTGACATTAGTTCTTTAGAACTTCTTGAGATGGGGATCGTCCAGCCACACTTTGATGGGGGAGGCAGTCTTTTGGGGCCCCTCTCTTCTGTTGTTTCAGCGGGGGATTCCTTCTTGATGAGGGCCGACTCCTTTCTCATCATTGCATTCTGGCCCAAGCCCTGAGCTAGGAGGTTGTGGGTGGACTCAGTGCCCAACTGGGTCCCACACCATCCCCCTTTCTGTTTGCCATTCTGGTGTTGAGCACACTCTTCAACTCTGGTAGTTGGGGATTTCCCTTTGTAATCTGTCTGTTGGGGTTACATTATACCCAGTGTTTTATGTATAATAGGCAGGAGCATGTTCTTCAGAATTTTAGGTCTTGTTGCTTGGAAGAAACATGATCCAAATTTATAGTAGTTATGCCCAAAGGGGAAAATAGAATGGGAATTGGGAATGATTATTTGCTATGCAAGTTTCTTTCTTTTTTTTTTTTTTTTTGTATCAGGAAGTGAACTCATGACCTCACACTTGCCAGGAAGGCACTTGTGCTGCTGAGCTAAACCCCAGGCATGCAAGTTTCTTTTAAAGGACAGCTTCACTTGGAGTATTGAAACTCAAATTTTATCTTTAACCAAAACTGAATTTGTAAGTACTGTCCTGTTTTGGTGAATGGGCTGTCTCTGTCTTGGTTGTGAGGAGTCAGGGCTGTGAGTATATGCATTTCTGCATTGCTGGCTCAAGGAGAGAAAAGTCAATCACTAAATCCTTTTGGCCTCATTTCAAAGTTCAAACACCAAACACACCACAAAACAAACTGTGGGAGACAGGCCTCTGGGAGAAATACATCATGAAGAGAAAGGAAACTGGGATTATCCCTAATGGGATAATTAGGAAAATTCTTTTGTCAATACTGTTTAATTTCCTTTCATATTCCTAGTTGCCCTATTAACAATGTAATCAGTGCCTTCTGATAATTTCTAATACGACCTAGAGTTGACCTTTCCCCTTTCAAAGCACAGTGGGCCTTTGGTTTTCTTTTCGAAAATCCCAGATATTTCTAAACACTGGACTCTGTTGGCTGTGGTTTTGTGCCAGAAATCCCTTTAGACTGGCATCAGCCCAGATGGTGGAGGATAGTATATTAATGCTGAGGTTTGCTGGAGCACAAGATGAACTTGGCTGCTAACAGGCCACCAGTGACTGAGCTTAGAAACAGAAAACAGGTACTGGTGTTGCCTGTTGTTGCTGTATTCCCCTTAATATCTCCCAGTATTTGTCCTGTCAGGTGTGAAACTTTAAAAGCAAGATTTTGAAGAAGCATGTTTGGAAATTACTCCTAGCCCAGAAAATTCTGAATTGGTCTTTTTTTCTCTGATTTATCCTAGTTTTTGAAACATTCTAAACTAACAGGCAAAAATAGAAATTCAGTTTTCTAAATAGAGACCTGTCAGATTACTACCCTGCTTCAGACTTTGGGTAAGTGCCCTAAGAGCCAAGATTAATTTCCCAGCCTGGTGCTGAGGCTGCTTCCATCTCAAGTTCAAGTTCAGCCAGGGCAACTTAGTGAGACCCTGTCTCAAAAAGGAAGGGGAAAAAAGGAAAGGAAAAGAAAAGAAAAGAAAAGAAAAGAAAAGAAAAGAAAAGAAAAGAAAAGAAAGCCCATGGATGCCAAGGATGTAGCTCAGTGTGAAGGTCCTGAGTTCAGTCTCCAATAGTGAGAAAGGAAAAAATAAAAAGGAGGAAGAGAAAGGTTTGTCCCTTCTACCTGTCTGTTGACCTGTGACATTGTCCCTTGTCTTTTCTTGTCCTCACACTTGGATTCACAATATCAACTGCCCAGGATTTTGGACTCAGAGTGAAACTAAACTATATCCAGGTTTCTTGGGTTTCTAGCTTGCAGATGGTAGTTTGTGGGACTTTTCAGTCTCCATAAGCCAAACCTATAAATGAGTTCCTTTCTTTAAACATTGTATTGGCTCAGTTTCCCTGGGTAAACCTGGGTACACCTGCCTAGCAAATGCAAGCATGCCTACTGCTTAGGAGCCACTGCTCTGGCTCCCAGAGCATTTCCTCCATGCCTGCCTCTGAGCATTTGCTGTGTTGAGCTGTAAACATTCTTCAATTTCTGGCTGGATTACATGTCTGAGGAGGTACCTGGCCTGCTTAGAGGATATTGATGGCAAGAAAAAAAAATGAATACAAAAATAAATTCAGGCAATGTTTTCAGTTAAGTTACCTTTTGCCTGGTGGAAATTGGAGCAGAGGATCTCATCTCACCTCCTCCTGGCTGGTTGTCTTGAGGAAACAAAGTAGATTTTACTTTGATATTAGCAGTTGATTGCCCTTATTCTGGTCTACTGTGCTAGTCCCCAGGCTAAAAGTATCAGAGGGCAGAAGCTGGAATCGTTCAATGCTCCATGAAGATAACTGTACCTAACAGAGACGCTGAGTGAGTTGATGAGTAGATCATTATGAGAATGTGAAGGGATTTGAGAAACTCCATTACTACTATGGAAAAAGTAAATGACCTCTGGGAACTCAGGAAAGGACATCAGGATATATATGAATGTGACAGGAAATACAGGATCACTCCAGTAAAGCTGAGCTTTGTCTGCAAAAGAGACAATGGTTAGATGAATGAAAAGAGGTATGAAGATAAGAGTCCTGGGCTTTGCTACATTGTGAGCTTTGATATATTTGCCCATCTATCTGTCTATTCAACAATTTATCTGTCTATCCAATTATCTATCCATCTCTCCATTAACTCACTAGTCTCTTTAGCCATTCAATCTTCTATCTACCTATCAACTATTTATCCATCCATCCTAACCAAATATTCACAGTACACTAGGAATTAGAAACCCAAGTGTGTCTTTACCTCCATGGAATTTGATGTATACTGGGTAGAATGTCATACAGAGAATTACTGTGTAATAAGATAATGACTTCAGAGGTGTATCATCCACCTTGCAGTTAGTGAAAGTGAGAAAAGGATTCCCAGAGAAGTGTTTGGATCCAGACCTGATCAATGAGGAGGTGCTCAGTGCTTTGGTCTCAAATTTCCCCTCACCTTTGCAAAGTACGCATGGCACCAGGTGAAACCCATCTGTCATTTCCTAGTGGCAGGTACAGATTTCATATTGGGCTACTGGGTAGGCTTGGGGCTCTCCATTTTTGAGAGGCCCCTAGATGCTATCCAAGAACTGGCCATTGCTCAATGGTAGTTGAAGGACCCCCCTCTGTTACTTGTTTCTTGGGACAAAGCTAGAAGTGGGCTTTCTAGGCTGTTCAGGGCTCAGAGCCCATTGTCTGTAGTGTGACAGGAACCCCATGAATTTTAATAGGCTCCATTCAGAGTGATTAAAACCTTAATGAAATTTAATTATCTTGATGTTAAGCGTTTTGTGTTAAGTTATTGCATTCTGACCACTCATTGTTCGAGGCAAGCACAGGGCTGCTAACCCTCCCTCTACCTTAATGGAAAGGAAAGTTGAATATATTTAAATGAAATTTTCCCCAAAGTAATTGCCTTCAATGAAACACCAAGTAGGCATTGGGACTGAATTTATAAATTGGGCTGGCTGCAGATGAGAGCTACCATATTTGGCATGGTTCTCATTAATCCAGGGTCTCCAGAAAGAGCCCTGTGAAAAGTTCAGACTGTAAGTGACAGGTGTTTATGGTTTGCAATTGCATTAAACAGCCTCTTAAATGCAGGTTAAAGGCTTCCGTGAAATATGGAATATACCTTAAAACATGGCCAAAATTTTTGCCATTTTGGACTTTGCATTACTTACCTACAGAATTAGTAGCGCTTTCGGTTAATCAGCTGTCAGTGTAAATTGCAGTGAGTGAAATGCTTATAAATACCGGTAAGCACAGTTTGCTTTGGCCTGTTGCTTTTTTCCTGCCCCCTCCCCATGCTTTTTCTTCCCCTGGGCCTTCTGAAGGCCTTCAGCTGATGGAGAGCTTTTAATTTCACATTTTGGCCCCCACCGCAGGTGATAAACAAAGGTTTCCCTGCTGCTCTGGCTGGGGTCAGTTATCCCGCCTCCAGTCAATCCCACTCCCCGTAATTACACACAAAAGGTGCCTGAGATCCGCAGCTAATTTGAGGCCTCTGTTTAGCAGAATTTAATAGCAGGTATTACCGCTGCCGCGGTAATTAAGGACCTTTGTCAATAAGACGGAATAGATGGCCACACTTGGTTGTAATCAGTGGGCTCTCGAGAGCCAGAGGAGTTAAAAAGGAGAGAAGCAATCCATTTTGTGAATAACACCGCCCTCCTCGGCCTCCCTCCTCCCAGATCGGGCGATGGAATAATAATTCCCCAGGCAATGAAAGTACAGGAATAAAAGTACTTACCCTCCAGCCGGTGATTTTTTTTTGACTTTTTATTTACTCTACTGAGCTTTCTTATTTGCTCCAGGCTGCATTTGATGAAGTATTGTTTAAACAGCACAGAGCAAAATGGATGGAGGGAGGTGGGGCGAGGAGGAGGAATTTTAACCAGGTGGCGAGGAGGCGCCCTGCGTTAAGGTGGACGGACGGCTGCTCCTTGGGATTATCAATTATTTCTGTCGGATGAAAAAAAAAAAAAAAGACAAAACCAAGTGGCTTCCTGAAAAGGTGGAGAGTGTCATTTTGTGCCGTCTCTGAACACAGTCATTCAGCTCTAAATGGGTCGCCTGTAACAAGCGAGAAGTGAACTTGGGGGAGCGCTGTCATCCTCCGCCCCCTCCCTAATGCACCTTTCATTGGCCCCGGGAGGGGGCGGCGCGGGAGGGGAGGGGCAGGGGCTGGCGGCCACAATTCAAAGACACCGTCAAGGTGTGTGCCCCTCGGGATAATTGGAGAGGAAGCTGCCTTCCTCGCCGATTCCCGGCCTTTTTACTGGTTTTAACAAGCATGATGCTTTTAATAGTGCTTTGAGTACCATCTCTTTATACGCCTCTCCCTTTTTAAAGCAGCTTTAACTATACTCTTTCTGTCGCTAATGTCTGAAAAACTTCTACCTTTAATCATTGGGATGAGGCAGCAAACAAGCGGCCCTTTCCTTTTGCAATTATGTGCTGGGCAGTCGCTGCTGGGAAGGAAGGGGGCGAGTGCTGGTGAGCAGGAAGGGTTAGGAGAGCTGCAGGGGCTGGGCCCTGCTAGGCTCGGGCCTGGGGACATCTGGGGGAGGGGCGGATTTAAATGTCCAAATCTACATGGTGGAAAGCAACTTGACCAGTATTAACAAAGCACCTTTTCCCTAGTTGGCTCATAGAAAAAGGCTGGATTAGGTTATTAGCTATTCCAGGTCGAGTCCCTTCCTTCTTGCCCAACATGCATTGCTTCATTCCCAGTTAAGAGTCACCCCCTAGCTGGGCTAAGGCCTGTGGGCACCCTGTGTCTTGGTCTCTGAGGTTTCATACCCACCTTTGGGCTGGACAGGGAGTCAGGGTGGACTAGCTTCGCTTCAAGAGCAGCTTTGGAAACAAGGCTGCATCCCTTGAGGACCAGCATGCACACAGCTTTTGGGTCCTTCATGGGGGGGGCAGGGGCAAAGTTGGAAGTTTGGGGCCCCTGGGGGTGCTCCTGAGAGACTCACAACCATAGGAGTAATGAAAGTCAGTGCCTGGTCCCCATTTCCTCATCTGTCTCATTTTTCCCTGAAAATGGGCTTTCTTTCTGAAAGTATTTGTCAAACCAAAGTTCAGCAGATGTTCCAGAGGTGCAGTTCTTCTAGAGGGCAGCTAAGGAAGAGGAGAAGGGTTTCCCTGGTGCTTCTCACAATTCCTTCTCTACAGCGGCAGTCAGAAAAGCATCCCTTCCAGGTTCCTTGGGGTACAAGTTCCAACCCTGGGGCTGTCTAGTTTGGCCTTTTAAACTTCATTTTTTAATTTCAAGAGCAGATAAGAGCTGCCTCCTCTCCCCATCTTTTCAGTAAGGATTGAGAGACTCCTGGAATCCATGCTGGTAGCTAAGACCTTGAGGCAGCCCTTCCAATTTTTTCTCTAGGTTCTAAAGATCCACTGGATTCCTCTTATCTGGAGGCTGAGCTTGGGGCTGCAGCCTGATTCTAGGCTCAGGACTGCAGACCATAGCGTGGATTTCTCTGGATTGTTGGCTTGGGAGTGGGTCAGTATGCTCATTCCACCAAACCAAGCACTTGATTGATTGCTTGGGAAAGCTTCACTTTGCACAAACCACAGGAAAGGAGTGAATGCAGCAGTAGCTGGGCAGAGCAGGAGGAAACATCTTCCCTGGTTCAGGGTACCAGGAAGAGGTGTTGCGGTCTACTGATCACCAGGTCCCCATGCCTGAAACCTGTGCCTGGTGTTGTCGTTTGTGTAAACAGGGTCTCTCCAGATGTGACTTTAGGATCTTGAGAAGGGGAGCTTAACCTAAATTTTCCAGGTGAGCCCCTATTGAAGCCTCAAGTGTTTTTCTCCAGAAAACGTGGGTGGAGGGAGACTTAACAGAGACCAGAGTGGAGAAGGCCTCGGGAAGATGAGGCAGATGTGGAGATGATGTGGCTTCTGAGGAATGAATTCTGTTAGGCCTCTAGGGATGACACAACCCCACTGACATCTTAACCTAGGCCAGTGATGGTGAACCTTTTAGAGGTTTCAGTGATACAAAGCATCTGCCATGGCACATGTGCCATAGATTTGCCACCACTGACCTAGGCCCTGGGATACTGATTTCATCTTGTGGCCTCCAGAACTGTAAGAGGGTAGATGTCTCTTGTTTAAAGCACCCATTTGGGGAAACTTGTTACAGTAGCCATGCGGTGCAAGCACAGAAGCCCTAAAGACGGTCTGACTCCATAAATGGGGCAAGCTTGAGCTGGAGAGGTTGAAACAGTTCTGTGGCCGGCTTCCAGGCCTGTAAAGTCACATGGGCTGAGCTCCCGGTGTGCAGCATCTCATACTGCTACCTGTGGAGTTTTGTGGTAATATCGCTGAGTTTTGAGTTGGGGAGTGCTGCACTCTAGCCTTCAAGGGCTCTTAGGAACAGGTGGGCTGGAGCGAGGGGGTATCGCAGTGACTAGAGCTTGGAAGCAGGGATATGACATGGGCTCATCACAGGGTAGGACTGAAGCCATGGGCTTAAGTCCCCGTGGCTGGCACATCTGATGTCTCAACCCCTATGACCTTAAAGAATATATTAGCAAACCACAACAAGAATATCCCACAACCTCTCAGAAGGTAATTTTGAATGCAGAAACGAATATATTTTCCAATCTTATAGAAATTTTCTCAACAGTCTGTTTAGAAGTATTTTTATGTATCTTATTTTTTTACACAATCATCTTGGCATTGTGGAATTGGTATGATTTTGGTTAGGGGTAGATCATTTCCACAGGGTCAGTTGTAAGCTCTCTCTACAGACAGTGAGTCTAATTCAGTGAAGTTTAGGGTTTGAAAATAGAATGTATTTCTTGATTTTTTTGTTGTTGTTAATATGTATTGGGTGCTCAATTTGTATTAGGAGAATGAAACAGGAGACACTGGCTTAGAGGAGGTGAGACACTTGCCCTGGGGGTGATGACCCAGAGTTGGACACACAGTCATTTGTTTTCAGAGTTTTGCTTTTCAGAACGCATTTTTGGGAAGCAAGGGTGAGAAATCGCCTCTGGCACCACAGTGTGTTTTGGGGAGGCCTATTTGTGCCCCATAAAGATGGGCCTACCCCAATGACGATGACCCAGCCAGCCTTTTCCCCTTGCCATGTGGATTCTCAGGAGTGTGAAACCTGATACCTCTGAGAATCAGAGGCCTCAGAGTGTCGTGCTAAGTGGAATCTAGAAAGGTGGCTTTATTGTGGGCAAAAGTCAAGTATGGCAAACAGGATTCATGGACAGCTGAGGCAGGAAAGCACATCCTTTTCATGCCTATAAAGACTGTTCCTTTATTCTAGAATCACGGTTAAAGGACCTTGCAAGCATTATTTTTGTTCTGCATTCTCAGAATGCTGGGTGGGTCGTGGCTGTGTTGGAACTGCAAATGCTGAGCAGGTCTGTGTGGGGAGATAGTGTGCAAGCATCAGGGCAGATGATGGGGGTGGACTAGCAGAGAGACTATTGATCGGTGAGCCAGATAAGTAGCTGCAGGCTTTGTGATCCATAGCAAGTGTCTTAACTGCTCTGTGCTGCACATTGGAAAATGTGTGTCCACATTGGAAAATGAGGAAAATAATCTATTTTGTAAAGGATTGTTGAGAAGATTACCTAACATAACACTTGTATGTGCCTGGTACTAAATGCCTATGATCCCAGCTACTCAGGAGGCCAATGCAGGTGGATTGCAAGTCTGAGACCAGCCTAGGCAACTTAGTGAGATCCAGTCTTAAAAAAAAAAAATTATAAAATAAAATTTAAAGGGCAGGTGAAGTAGCTTAGTAGCAGAACATTGGCCTAACAACAACAAAAACCAAACTTGTATGACACCCAAAGTGGTGCTTGCCATAGATAATTGCATTCCACAAGTATTACTGCTCCTAGTATCTTTGTGGAAAGAGCAGGGCTCGAGGAGTTGATGCACCTGGGAAAAGCCCTCTTCCTGCTGCTCAGGAAGGCCTTCTCTGAGCCTGGGTTCTTTCTCTGGGAGCTTCCTCTGTGTTTATCCTGAGGGATGATTTGGAAATGACTTTGAAGAGAGCACCTGCACCATGTAACTTCTAAACTGAATAGCTTCCTTCCTTCTGCCTATGACTTGAGGTACTTCAGGAGTTTTGTTATTTTAGTAGGTTGCTCCTGGCCTCCAACCTAGACCTTTAGGCTGCCATTTGTGCTCACTGTGCCATCTACAATATTCATTCAGGCGTTCATCCTGGGGCCTGCTCTGTCTACAGTGCAGCTTTGGTTGCTATAAAATAGGGAAGAAAGACACATCAGACTGTCCTTGTCCCCAAGAAATGTCCTTGAGAGTGTTGCCAGATAAAAACAAGATTTCTGGGGCTGGGGATTTAGCTCAGTGGCATAAGCACCTGCCTAGCAGGTACAAGGTCATGAGTTCGATTCCCTGGTACCAAACAAAACAAAACAAGACAGGATGTCCAGTTAAATTTCAATTTAAATACTCAATGGGTAATTTTGGGGGCTGTATATATAGTCCATGGAGTATTTGTGATATGTTTATACTGAAAATTATTTAATATCTATTTGAATTAAAATTTAACCATCTGTCTGAATAAGCATTTTCGTTATGCTTATACTGAAAATTATTTAATGTCTATTTGAATTAAAATTTAACCATCTGTCTGAATTTTCTTTTGCTAAGTCTGGAAACCCAATGACCCTTCCTCCTTCATGAAAATGTCAAATTTGGGATCACTTCCTGTCACTTTGGAGAGTCCCTCTGAGATTGTCAGTACCCAGGATGGCTTTCCTCTTTGTCCTTTCCTTGGTCCTGAGACCTGAGAAAGTTTTTCATTCCTTCTGTGCCTCAGTTTCCTCCTCTGCTCTGGCTTATCTCTCAGTGGTCCTTTCTGGTTCCTTTTCTTTGACTTCAGAGTTGGTAGAACACATCTGGCCAAGCTGGCATTTTGGTGTTGTGTAGACAAAATAACCCACAGACTTGATTGCATCTTTCACTTTTCAAACACTTGTTTTGGCTTCATGTAGACACAATCCAAGTGCCTCTGACCTGCCCTTTCAGTCCCAATTCTCAGCACTTGTAAGGAAAAGTCTCCTTGTAACACAGCCCAATTCCCCAAGCTGGGTCTCTAAAGGGCATTTCAAAGCCCTTTTAATTTCCAATCCATTAAAAAAATAAATCTTCAGAGGGCTTACTTCCTACACAGCAGCATGTTTTTTGGCTCGACAGCTGTCAAACTGAAAAACATTCCATGAATTCTCCAAGGAATTTAAAAGTTGCTTGGACTGAAATACAGGGTAAAGCCTGCTCAGCTGAAAGGGGACCATTTGTACCTGGGTAATTCAATTCACTTGATTTTTTTTTCCCCAGAGAATTACTTTCCTAAGAAAAATGAGAAACTATGCATGTTACTCAATTATGAGATGGGAGTGATGATCTAATGTGTGACTCTGCTTCTAACTGGTTGTGCCTTTCACTGCACCTCTGGGAAGGACCATCTTTTAAGCTATTGCTTGTTCTTTGGCAATAATTACTTTTGGATGTAAACAGAATCCATTTTGAAAGACCATGTTTTATGACATATATATATATATCATATATAATATATGCATTATATATATATATATATATATATATATATATATATATATATAATATTTTGGGATTTAAACTTCCTACTCACATATGAGCTTCTTTCTCTTTAGCACTTAAAACACTCCAGCCACCATTTGTTTTGAGTAAACACAGCACCGTGCAGTTCTCTAATAACTCATTGGAGGATTTGGAGCCACACATTTTTTTATTAACCCTGCTAACACCTTGGAAGTTACAGGATGTCTCCCAAATGCACAACTTCATGCTCATTCTCTTGAATTCCTCATCCATTTATCTTTCTACCCTCAGTAATGGTTCTGACGGCCTTATTTGTCTCCACCCTTTCCTCTCTTTTTTCCCTCTCTTTTCTCCCTTCCTCTTTTTTTCTCCCTTCTCTTTCCCCTTCGTGGCTTTGCACTTTTTAGTCTCAATAAAAGAGCTTGATGTCTGCCATTGGGAAACCTTACTTCCATTTTTTCCCTTAGAAAAATGGACCAGGTTTCTTTTAACTAGTGCAAGGCTCTCCTCTCTAAAAGGTTTTTATTATTGAGTGCCCGGGGTCTTTAGTTTCTGACATTTATCTTCCAGCTAAGCAGGAACAAAAGAGGGAGGTAGCCTTCTGCACCCCGAGTTTCTGAGTAATCACCCAACAGTTAAATTGAAGCGACCACAACATCTTCTTCATTGTGTCACTTTGGACTTGCTTGTTAATTTATGAGCCTCAACTGTCAAAATAGTTTGTGCAACGGACCCTAAAAATGGTGATGGGTCATATCAATCAATCGGGTTTTATAGCCTTGATTTTCCTCTTGCAGGCCTGCCTGCTGTATACAGAATATTAAAAGGAAAACCACATATACAATAGATGTGCCCCAAATGGATACATAACCCCAAACAATGCCTTCCTACACAGAGGGCTCCAGCATGCTTATTATGCCAATGTTATTCTACCTGCAAAGTTCTCATGATGACGGTGGAAGCTCTTGGACCTGTTGGGAGAGCTCCATTCTGTCCTGTGAAACATTGCTCATCATCATAGCCAGCTGGTATCAAAATGATGCTTTCAGAGGCTTTTGGACCCAAATGTGGGAAGGAAAAGGAAGGGCAGGGAGGGCAGGGCTGGCAACAAAAGCTGCCCCAGTAAGGGAAGCTTTTCTTAACCTTTGTGATTATAGACTATAAATAGGTCCTAATAAGACATAAAACATACTTGCAAATGTATAGTTTGCTTTCAGATGCTAGCCTGCTCTGAGTATATTTGAGAACACAAAGGCTCTTTTATATTCACTTGCTGTGTTCCTCTGGATTCTAGGCCCTGGCTAGGGTTTATCATGCAGATTTTTTCACTTTTGTTTTTCTGATCATAACTACAAATTCATTACTGAAAGTTTGGGAACTACAGAGAGTTGCGGAGAAAAAAAACCTCTTCCCCTCAATCTAGGGTTGACTTCTGGTAGCATTCAGTGCATTTTCTGCTTTCTGTGCTTGTGATTTTATGACACAAGCTGTACAGTTTTGCTTTCTGCTTTTAAAAGTGTTCTCCAAAATTCTTAATTTCTTGTTAAGTGCCACTTTTGGTACATGCCACAGTTTATTTAGTCAGGCTGAAAGGCTTTCTGAAACTGGCCCAAGTTTAATGACCTGCAGAAATGGATACTTCATAGCCTTCAAAATGTCTTCTCTCTTTCTAAGAATGGCATGAAGCATCAATGTCCTCTGCAAAGGCAGTAACTCTTGCTGGGTGTCCTTTTCCAGGACACCAACTCCTATTCATCCCTTAAGGCTGCACCAAACAGCCCATTCTCTGAATTCTGCATTCTTTTCCTGCATAGAATTGGCTGCACTGTTCTTTGGGCTGACCTCTGTGTTAGCTCATCAGTGGATTGCTAAATGGCACTTACTGTCTTGCTGGACACCTTGGCTGGTTGTTCAGTGTCCCTGCATGTCTGTATTAAAGCTGTAGTCATCTGTCTTGGCAACTGGCCACCATGGGCTGTGCAGGATCACTTGGTGTGCATGGGACCTCCAGTTTTCTGGACAGTAGCTGGCGTGCTCACAGATGAAGCGGTCATTTAGAATTATAGCCCAGGTGTCTGGGGTGACTGAAATTAAAGCACACTAAAAACCTTTTGGCTCCCTGGACTGTTCTTTGATTTTCATGTTGGGTGTGAGGACATTTCTCTCAAATGTCCCTGTTGTTAATAGCTACTGTCAGAGTTCACAGTGGCATTTATACTGAAAACTCCTAATTTGATATTTCTCTAGTGAATTTAATGAGTACAAAAAAGTGTCATTTAGAGCTAGTTTTCTCTTTGTGCTTTGAAAAATGAAATGCACGTAGTTATCTGTAAATGAGATAATTATCTCCCTATTTTGCTAAAGGCACATACTAGTGATTTTTTTTTAGCTTGTTTCACTTAATGAAAGCTTTATAAAATGGGGAGCCTAGAGCTGTTAATAGACTTGTTGTAATAGTCTCTGATAAAGGGAAATAAAACCAGTTGTTCCAAAACAGTCCTAGAAATAGCCTGATGAAATGGTTGGCAGCTCAGGCGTAAATTTAAGTCTTGGTTGCATTTAGAGAAAATGTAATAATAGCTGCAGCCAATATGTTTAATATTACTGATCTTTCAACAATAATTACCTAGAACTTTTAATGTCTGCAATTAGAGCACTAGCAATTCAGTGGCCCAGCCCAGTGGTGAACTGCATGAAATTGGATACTTGCTGTAATTGGTAATTAATCACTTTTCATTACCAGGAAGGGATGTTGTAGTTATTCTGAATAGATACATCACACTAATTACCGGCAAACACAAACCTACATATTTGAATTTAGGGCTTTTAGGAAAATAAGCAACCCTTGCCAATAATCTATGGCAGAGAGGAGATTAGCCCACCCAATTAAACAATGAAGAAGAGGCCATGTATATTTTGACAAGAACCCATCAGGGCAAGAGTTCCTTTTTCCCAGGGGACTCGATCATGGTTTCCATTCATGCCTGTGGGTAATTTAAATTCTTGTCCTTTATGCACATTTAGAAATAGTTCCAAATAAATATTTGCATGTCTCCTTTGATAAACTCACATCGACTGTCTCTTTGTGTAAAATGTGCATGTCCATATCTTCAGTGTGACTTGGCTCTCAAGCCCAGGTCTGCAGGTTGCCGGCCAGCATGCCACCTCTGCAATCTTCACTGTTTCCATGGGTCCTTCTTATGGAAATGGGACCACAGGTCCCTAGACTCAAGATTTGCCTCATTTCTCTTACCTGCCAACAACCTTGTCTCAGAGCTGCCTTATCTGTCATCAAGCCCTGCCATTTTTATTGTCACCATCTTGGCCACTTTTGCAGTCCATTTCCTTTCTCACTGCTGTTGCACAGCCCAGGGGCTCCCTGTCATCTCAAGGCTGCATCCCAGGAAAATACAACTTGCAGAAAGGACTTATACATGTAGAATATCCCCATGAGAATTGTTGTGAAAAAATCCTTTTTTTGCTGAGACCCTGGTCTTTCTTAGTGCTACCCCACTACTGTCTAAATACCTTACAGCTAATGTTCTACATACCTTATATAGATAGTAGAAGACGACTTGGGGATGATCAGGCTTTCTTATTGCAGTGACAGGGGGATAGTCAAATTACCCCCACCCACTTTGGTCCTATGTACACCTGCATCTGGAAGCCCAGGTCTACATCTAGGTCCAGGATGGAAAATTTGTGGAGAGCCTGAGAGTCTTGAGCCCGCTGCATTCCCTCTCAGGCAGGAGAGAGGTGCTAACCGCTTCCTCAGTGAATATTAGCATGCTTCATCCGTCTGCTCCCTCCCTGCCCTTTGTGCTGGCCCTTTGTTTCAAAGTTGGTTCACCATATGACCCATGTAAATTATCTCCTTATTGGTAAAATTTTCATTGAGAAGCCAGCAAAGTTCTGTGACCCCGCCCCCCCCATGCTTCTCCAGTGTGCCTCTTTGAATCAAAGGAGCCTCATATCTGCTCTCTCAATACCAGGTTCCACAGGTGTCTCTCAGTCCTGGTAGTTCTAATTCTGCTCTGGTCACCAAATTACATGCACCTGCACTGGAAGGCTGACCTAGGCTTATATTCAGATGATTCCCTTCTTTTCTCTTGGCAGTAGACATATAATAGCTCCTAAGTGTGTGTAAAAAGTGTGCGTTGTTCTGATTTTAAAGTTTCAGGTAGGCCTAGGGATTTAGCTCAGTGGCATAAGTACCTGCCTGGCAAACATGAGATTGTGAGTTCCATCCCTGCTTCCAAAAATAAATAAAGAAACAAAGTTTCAGGTGGCAATGGCTCTAACCTGTTCTTTAGTTTAGGAAGGGACTCCTTACCATTTCTTTTCTGGGGACCAAATGCCTCCAATGACAGTCTTATCTATGGCATATGACAACCAAATTAATATGAAGATATAGTTTTAAAAAGTCATACTAGATACAAAGAGCCATTCTGAAAAAGCATAATCTTTTTATTCCACTTGGTCCTTCATAGGACCTATTACCCAGTGCTTCTTTAACCAAATTTCACTTTGTTCCCTATTCTGCCATCACTAGAGACCCTGAATTGGTTCCCTGCCCCATACCACCATTTCAGCCAAGGTCTCTTTTCTCTGCCTTGTGTCAGAGCTGAGTAATGATGTGACAACATGTGATTGGGCGATTAATGTCAAATGTTAGCAGCAACATTCATTTCCCCTGAAATGGACAAAAAAGAATATGAGTCATTTAGAAATTTCATCAGGAAGCTGCTCCTCACAAGTGATATTCCAAAATTGAATTGGTCTGAAATTTAAAGTGGCTTTTTAAGGTTCTTCTCTGCTGATTGTTCCTTAGGTCACTTGGAGTTGCGAAAGGTTGAAGGAGTAAGTTAGTGATGGGAACTGCAAATGTCATTTGTTACCTCCTTGACTCCTCAACAGAAATCCATTCCTCCAGTGACAAGAAGTTCACGTCACCTACAGAAATGCCCAGAGTCTTTGGAAATGCACCAGTCTAGGCTCCAGGCATGCTCTATCCCTTATTGCTTACTTTTGAGCCTCAATTTCCCCATGGATAAAATGAGATTAATAATGCACAAGCCACAGCCACATTGCTATATAACTTAGATGGGGCATGGAGGGAGCTTCTGTGGACCTTGGCTCTTGAGAGGCACTTTCAATGCCCATATGTTTCTTTTTATTTTCATATATCTTCCTAAGGATGTGTCCAATTGAATCCCACAAAATTTTTTTTTAGTAAAGAAAAATTTAGAGAGGTGAATGAAGGTCCCCAGGTTCAGAACTAGTGAGGGTTGGAGTAGATCCATCCCTCTCTTGAGCTACTGATCACTCAGCTCTTGCTGTGATGCAGAGAATCTGGTCCTGTCCTCCAGCCTGACCAGAAGGGTACTGGGCTATCCACATCACCCCCCATAGGCTCTCTTCACAACCTGCAGAAATAACAGCTGATGGGTATCTATGTAGGAGCTGGAGTTAGAGACAGGGCACCTCCATGGCCCCTCAAAGCCCTTCTCAACAGAACCAGAACAACCTCAGATGATGAGAGCTTAAAATTCCCACTCTCTGTGCTGAGCATTTTTCACAAGTGAAATATGCAGCTGGCTGTGCTAATTCTTTAATGTCTGGCATGGCTCACTCTGAGCCCTCTTAGCACAACAAAGTTACTGATACTATCACTGGAAATGATTCTACCTACGGCTCTGATTCATGATCTGGTGATGATTGTGATTCATGGTCTTCAAGGATGTGGTATCTTGCCTAAAAGCAGCTTGGCTGCAATAAGCCAGGTTTATGGTACCTAAGAATAGGACCAACATAGTCATGCAGTCAGATATGCTAATGAGATCAATGCAGTGTTACATTAAAAATCCAAACTCATTTACAAATGAATGTTAATAAGAAAAAGCTCAGTGGAAACTGGATCAGAATCAGTGGTGACTGGTTCTTCCTCAGTTAAGTAACATAATTTGTTCAATTTGTTTTATGTCAGTAAGTGAGGAACCTTTTATTCACTTTGATTCATGGATGGAGGTTAGAAAATGGTACAGTCGGAAGGAAATTAACATTTAACCTGCCTGCCTGGATTTCCTAGTGGATGTCTTGATATGACTGTGGCTATATGTGTAAATTTTCCTGATAAACCAAAATGAAACTGCAGCTGTTTAATTCCCAAGGAAAACCTGGATGGCAGATATTACACTCCCAAGTGAGACCAGTGGATGTTGAATCAAGAATTGGAGGATTGGAATCCTAGTCTCATCAACTATTTGTGGCATGACTGTGCCTCTCAGTTTTTGCATCTGTAAAATGGTTTAATGCTGTAAACTGCAAAGGGATTTTGTTGTGAGTTTATAAGCTATCACATGTCAGTTAAACACACAACATTTCAATTAATTGAGCAAACAACTGTTTTGAGAGCCCCCACTACATGCCAGCCACTGTGCTTTTGCTAGAGGAGCACTGGAAGATGAAATTGTCTGGGCCTCTGAACTAAGGGAAATTATACTGTGATGAGGCACTCATTAAAAAGTTTTCTCAGGCTAGGGATTTATCTCAGTGGCATAAGTGCCTGCCTGTTAAGCACTAGGTCATGAGCTCGATTCCTGGTAAAAAAAAAAAAAATTTTTTTTTTAGTGTGAAATATTTCAAATCTTGATGAAAGTGGGCAAAATATTATAATATATTTTCTTATACTTGTTACATATATTTAAGTATGATGGAGATTTTGGTATGTTTGCTTTGTCTATCCTCCACACTTTCTTTGTTAAATTATTTTAAAACAATCACAGACATTGCATTTGTGTCCTCTTGCAGCATGTTATGATTTGTAGCTGGATAATCCCCTAATACCCCATGGGATTATGGGTACAACTTTTGGAAAGTGATTGTATTATAGGGACATTATAACTGGATTGCTGTTAGGAGGTGGGGCCTAGTTAAAGGGGTGGGTAACTGGGGACGTGGCCTGGAAGGGCTTTTTCTTTTTCTTTCTCCTCCCTTCTCTATTGGCTTCCCTGTGATCAGCTATACTGTGCCATGCCCCTTTGCCTTGCTGCTCTGCCTTTAAGCCAGCCAACTATGGGCTGAAATGTGAGCAAAAATAAACCTCTTCCTCTTTTAAGTTGAGGGTGTTGAGGATTGTGTTGCAGTGATGAGAAAGTAAGGCAACACAAACAATTGCCATGAGGTTAGCTGCTTCAACAGCTTACATCTGTTATGTAACAGTGTCTGTTGTGCAGTGTTCATGACTTAGCTGGATCCTCTGCTCAGGCTCACATAGATGCCACCAAGGTATCTTCCAGGCTATAGTCTCATCTAAAGCTTCTCTTCTGATCTCATAGGTGTGTTGCCAGACCTCAGGTGATTGAGGTTGTAGGATGGAGGCCCTTAGCATCTAAAGGGAGTTTATATCATGGTTATTCACTTTTTCTTGGCATTTGTACTTTTATTCCCTGGATTTTCTGTAAAATAAGGTTGACTCTAATGAATTATTTTGGGGTAAGAGGACTTCACAGGGATGTTTTGTGCTTTTTATTTTATCACATCCAGATTATGTGAAGTAGCTCAGGCACAAAAAGATAGATACTACACGCTTTCACTCATTTACAAAAGCTAAAATGTTGATCTTGTACAAGTAGAGAGCAGAATAGTGGTCACTAAGGGCTGCAAGGGTAGCGGGTAGGGAGGATTAAGACAGATGGATAATGGGTAACAAAACACAGATAGGATGGATAAGTTCTCAGGTTTATAGCACAGTAGTGTAACTATAGTTTACAAGAATTTATTACATGTTTTAAAATAACCAGAAGAGTGTGGCAGTTCCTAACACATAGAATTGATAAATGTTTGAAGAGGCCGAAAAGTTAAGTACCCAGATTGATTATTATACATTGTATACATGCATCATGTTATCACATGATACTTCATAAATATGTTCAAATATTATACCTTGATTAAATATTTAAGCAGTGCATGGTATTTGGTGAGACAGTTAAGTGAAATTCTTAGTCTTAGTCCTTTACACCCATTTGTCACATAGTTATTGCCTCTCAAATCCTGAACAAGGCCCAGAGAAATGAGGAGATAAATAAGAAAAGGCCATTCTCTTTAAGTGTCTCATCCTTTAGTTGGAGGGGACAAATTTTAAGATAATTCAGTGAGAACAATTAGGTAAGAGAAACAAAAAGTACAAAATAGCAAAGAAACAACTAAAACTATCTCTACTTGCAGAAAATATAATCTTGTTATTCAGGAAGCCATAAGGTACCTCTTCCCCCTACAAACTGTTACAGCTAATAAGAGTTTAACAAGGTGGCAGGATGTAAGATCAACATACAAAAATCAAAACATAGAAAAATCTTTCTGCACACTAGAAATGAGCTACCTAAAATTAGAATTAAGAAAATAATTTAACTTATCGCAGCATCAAAAGAGTAAAATATTTTAAAATACATTTGCAAAAGAATTATGCACTTAAAACTATAAAATATCATTGATGGAAATTGAAGACACCCTAATTAAGTGAAAGACATCCCATGTACATGACTTAGAATACTTAATACTGTTAAAATGGTAATTTTTTCCAAGTTGATATATAGATTCAATGCAAGCCTTATCAAAATCCCAGGGGCTCTTTTGCAAAAACTGACAAGTACATCCCAAGCTTCAGTTTTGAGACACTCAGACAAATCTTTAAAAAACATAGCCAAAAACAATCTAGAAAAGAATAAGAAAATTGAAAGACATTTTCCAACTTCAAAACTTAATGCAAAGTAACAATAATTGGATACTGACATAAGAATAGACATATGGATCAATGGAATAGAATTGAGAGTTCAGAAATAACTCATACAGTCATGGATGATTGACTTTGGACAAGAGTTCCAAGACCAGTGAGGGAGAGGATAGTTTTTTTTTTTTTTAATTCAACAAATAGTTTGGAAAAATCAGGTATCTATATGCAAAGAGTTAAACTTGGCCTCTATATCATATAGTATACAAAATTAACATAAAATGGATACATTTAAATCTTTAAATGTAAAAACTAAAGCTATATAACTGTTAGAAGAAACTATAGCCACAAACTTTTGTGACCTTGGAGTAAGCAGTGGTTTCTTATTTATGATACCAAAACTATAAGCAGCCAAAAAAAGAAAAAAACCCAAAACCTTGAACTTCATTGAAATAAGAAACATTTCTGCTTCAAACACTATTAAAAAGGTGAAAACACAATTTACTGAATGCCAATAATATGCTTAGCAAGAGTGTGGTATCCAGAATAAATAAAACTCAACAACAAAATCAAACAACCTAGATTTTTAAAAAATGAACAGAAGACTTGAGCAGTCATTTAACAACAAGTTCAATGTCTGTCATGGTTTATGCCAGTGGCCCCGAAACCTCATGTAATTAAGGACTGGAGCAAAGATAGTGTTTGTGATTGATTCGTTGTCTAGTGCTCGGATTGGTGGTGTGGGTGCTACACCCGCCTAGGGGTGGAGCCAGCATATGATAGACCCGCGGGGAGAAGGTGTGTCTCTCTCTTGCCAGACCGCGCCCTGCTGTGTACAGCGGCCATGAATGGCGGCCCACCATGCTACCCTGCTGCTTGGAGCCAGCTGAGTATGGACTGAAACCTCCAAAATTGTAAGACATAAGCCTTTCCTTCTTTCATGTTGGGTGTCGGGTACTTTGTCTCAGCAATAAGAGTGAAAAAATAAGACAATGTCAGTAATCATTAGGAAAATACAAACTGAGTTTGATTTTTCTTCTTGGCTTGCGTTTTGAATACCTCAGGATCCCTTTTCTCCAAACATCTCAAGGAATCTACTAATTTTCTTTTTTACTGACTTGAAAGCAGTGTTGGCTTATCTACCCTGGGCTTGTGGCCTCAGTTCATTCCTCTCCATGGTCTCCACAAGTACAGGATTGGGCCCTGCCCTCTGCCTCAATGGACCATGGCGCTACCCATCTTTCCTTCAGCCCTCACCACCTCTGTCCCCTTTACCCTATCTTGAAACTACCCTACCTGGTAACTAGATTGTTGGTGACCTTCCACACTCACCCCAGTCATGTCAAGCTCTCCATGACTGACAGGGTTCAGAGCTGTGGTTCTCTCCTTTGAGTGGATCCTAATATCTGCTTTCTTTCCCCTCCAGATCCCTGCTATATTCCTGTCATAATCAAACTTGAAATTTGATGAGTTGGCCCTGAATTCTTTGGTGGTTGCCAACTACAGAGGAGCCCAGCAGAACATGGAGACTTAGCCAGGACTCTGGCCACTCCTCCCCAGCCATTCTTCTCAGTATACATGAGATGCTCAAATTATGATGTTTTATTCTAATGATAAAGAGTATAACAAGCACAGGAAATGGCCTGGCATTAATCTCCACTCCATCTTGTGACAGTGACTGCAATGAAAATGAGAAATAGTTTAAGCTTAACCCATTCTCATTACAATCATAATTACATTTTGTGGTCATTCTTAGTTTCTAGCAGAACCCAACTGCTCTCCATGTCAATTTGAAAGATACAGACAGCCCTTAATTTTTCTCCAGCATTCATTTGCCTAGCCATCTGCTGAAGACTGATCCTTGGGAAGCTGAAAATTAGGCTTGAGGAACTTATCTGTTTTATGTTTAAATGGTTTGGCTCAGACCCGTTAAACATCTGGATAAATGTGATTTACATCCATGTGCCTCAAAACACATTGAATTGGGCAACCTATTTATCTTTCTAATAATATGTTTAATAGGCTCCTCACATTTGGGCCCTAATTAGATGGCTAGTGACACCAAGAATTAACCAAGAATCACGCTTGATGGCAAGAAGGGAGGAGGAGGGGACCAAACCTTGCCAAGGACAAAGTCCTCAATTCATAAACTAAGACTGAAGCAACAAATGGCTATATCCCTATGTATATTGTACAAACGCTATTCTCCAAAGTAACTGAACAATTACCATTCTGCTATTGTGGTTATTGGGTAGTTAATCTATTTATCAATAAGTATCTTTACTAATGATTTCTTTATTCTTTTTGCATATATTAATTGAAGAAATACAATGGGCGAGGTATTGCCTAGGAGTTGGGAGAGCAAAGACAATGAAGCCAAGCCTTTGTTTCTAGAGTTCATTTCTAGTACTCAACAAGAGAGTACATCCTGGTACAGATTGGGGTGCAGGAAGAGTCTCATACCAAGCAGTGTGTATCCTGCAGCATCTTTGAATCCTGGCTTGGTCTTGACTAATTGTGAACAGTGGATGAATGTCCCTGCATCTCTGGGCCTCAGTTCTCCTTCTTACTTGCATCTACTTGGGAATATTGAGAATGAAAGTAGTTTTGGTGTCTCCTAAGAGCTCAGTAAGTACAGGAGATGCAATGACTTCCCTGAGGGCCTTTCATGAATAAAGTTGATGGAGATTTAATTGGAACAGCAGTGGCTTGTGCATTCCAAGGTGAGATCCCAGACTTTGAGAGAACCTGCAATTGTGGCTGGACCTGGAAGAGAGGGAGTGGCAGCCCAGGCTGATCAATCCTGGAGCATGCTAGGTGCTGGCTAGAAAATCGGGCTTGTCCCCAGTGCAATAGGAGCCTTTCAGTGGGAGAGGCAGTAAAGGAGAGATGAGCACATTCAGTGGGGAGCGAATTTCCCCCAAGGTTGGGATAAGACCAGAGGCAGAGAGGTTGTGGCAGTGATTCTAAAGCAAATCCCTGTTGTAGTGTGTTTAATGAATTTCATTTTATCATGGATGATATTTTACTGCATTTTGTTTAAGTGAGGTCTTTGAGAATTTGGATTCTTGGCCCTATTTAAAAATGTTCCTTAAGTTAAGCTTGTGCCCCAGGCCAGTGAACAGAGAGCTGAGTTAGATTTTTAGTGTAAGTATCCAAAGGCAAGGCATGGAGAGTGATGTCACAGGGTCAGGGCAATAGGAGTTATGGCCTGGCCTGTGTGCAGGGTCTTGGGGGGTCTTTCCCTTCTCCTTTGCAGAAATGGATCTTTTTCATGAGCAGAGCTTTAGAGAGGTCAAGGTAGAAGGCTGGCTATACTTGTCCTTACTATCACATGGACTGGGCACCTAATGAGTTTCCCCAGGCTTCCCTGTCCTTATCTCTAGGTGAGACCCAAAGAACCCAAGAACCATGGCATTGCTTGCTGGTGGGGTGGATCACCCAGTTCCATCTCCTGTGATCTCTTCCTGATTCTCAGCCTGACTTTACCCGTGGCTCAGTGTAACATGTCAATCTGGGTATACATGGTATCCTGCCTATTTTTGGCTGGTCATGTTTCTTTGTTAGAAAGAAGGATCAAGTGTCCTGGGCATTTTCCACTGATGTTTTGGAATATAATGTTAGGTCTTAATACTATTTAAAAACAAAGATGTAGATATGGACAGGGCAGTTGGCAAAGGAAGTGAGGACAGCAGATGTTCACTGAAGGGGAAACCATAGTGATGAAACAGGAAAAATAAATTACCATTTGCCTCCAGAACTGGCCAGAGGAGACCAGTGCTAATTAATACAGTTGGTTCTTGCAAGAGCTCACAGTTACAGGAGGAGCCTGCCCTTTCCCAGGCCAGCTGTCTTTTCCTGACCTGCGTCATCCTCAGCTAACCAAGCTGCAGCCTCGGGTTTGGCAGCTCTTAATAAGCAGTGGAATTAGATCTGACCTTTGTAATCATGGCTTTAAAAAAAATTATTAAATTAAAAAATGTTAAATCTCAAATGAGCTGAAATCTATTGTACGAAGAGCCCATTTATCATTGCTTTTGTTCACAAAACATATTTAACCTCACCTCATAATTAAAGCCAGTGAATCCACCAGGCCCATTGGGTTTATTATGTGCACAGAAAACTCAGCCGCTTTCATTTGAAAAGGACAGCACCGCTTCCCTTACAGGCATTTTCTTGAGTTGCTTAGCAAAAGCTACACATAGAAAGTCAAATCTTGTCTGGAATAGCTCCCACTTTACCTCCTAGCCCCTCCTCCACCCCACAATCCACACTGAGCAGAAAAGTCTTCTCAATTAGAGAGAAATGCCCAACAAAGGATAGTTAGCCAGGCTAAAGGCACATTCTGAGGAGCAAGTGTGTCTAACAGGCTTAGATTCACTGGGTCCTGATCAGGATTGTCAAAAACCCCAAGCTAAAGCCCAGCCTCAGATGCTACACTGTAGTTTGCAAGCAGGGAAGACAGGGATTGGTGCAAAGTTCTGTGGAAGACTATGGTGATTCTGAACGTGATTCTGGAAATCTAGGCTTCCCTGGAGAAACACTTGAGAGTCCACTTGACTTGCATTAGAGTTTGTGTCTCCACCTACATGGCATGTGAATTTGGCAAGTTGTCAGACCATTCTGAGCCCTACTTTTCTTATTTATAAAATACAGGTAGAAAAAAATTCTACCTTGCAGGATTATTATGGACTTAATTACATAATATGTGTCAGATTCTTAGGATAGTGCTTAGTATATAGAAATCAGCTGCCATTTTATGTTCTTTTCCTTTTGGCTACTGAAAAACAAAACTACAAAAATAGCCAAATAACTTGTATGTGCCCAGAGGTGATGTCTGCTCTATTACTGTCAGGACAGATTATAAAGTTACATATAAAGTCACTGTGTAGGACTGGCCCCATAGACAAAATCTAGCGGAACCCAATATGGAGCCCAGAAGCAGATCAGCCATCAATTGCACTGCAGTGCTTTGTGAGAAAGTGTGGATGACTCACTAAAAATGCTGGGAGCATTGGCTGGCTGCATCAAAGAAAGGAAATGGAATCCCTACCTCACACTACACAAAATTTGTTCCAAGATCAATTAAACAGGAAAGACAAAACTCAAAACATTTTTGTTTGTTTATTGGTTTTGTGAGACAGTGTCTCACTATGCAGTTCGGGCTGGCCTTAAGCTCACTTTTTAGCCCAGGCTGGTCTCAAACTCACAGTAATACTCCAGCCTCAGCCTCTCAAGTGCTGTGATTACAGGCATGAGCCACTATGCCTGGCTTGAAAACTGAAACATTTTAAAGAAGAAAATAGAGAAAACTATTTAATAATCTCAGAGGGTTTTAAAAAATATTTATTTATTTTTATTATTTTTATGTTTGTTTTTGCTTTTTTTTGGAGGGGGGGTTGTAGTCTAGGTTGGCCTCAGACTTACAGTGATCTACTTCAGTCTCCCTAGTGCTGGGATTACAGGTGTGTGCCACCATATCAGGTTCAGTTTTCTTAAGAAAAGAAAAACAGGTTGGTAAATCAAATTACATTAAAATTCAGAACTTCTTTCAACAAAAGGTTGGACAAGATATTTGCAATAACAAAAGATTTGTATCTAGAATATAGACAATTGAGAAGTAATGAGAAAAAACAATAGAAACACAGTCAAAAGACATGAATAGACATTTTGTGGAAGAGTAACCTGATCTGGCCAATTAACATATGAAAAGACGCTCAGCTTCATTTGCAATTAGGAAAATGCAAATTAAAACCACAATGGCATTCTTTTTTTAAAGTAGAAGGTTGGGCTAAATTGTCCCAGTGTGGTCTTAAACTTGCAAGTCCTCCTGCCTCAGTTTCCCAAGTAGCAGGGATTATGGTTATTATACCATGAGATTGCACCATGCCTTGTGGAATAGCATTTTATACTTGCTTGGTTGACAAAAAGGTAGGTCTGACCATACATGCGTAGGTGAGAATGTGGAGAATGGAATGTTATGAATCTTGCTGGTGTGAAAGTACAATGGAAAATGGATTTGGGAAGCAATTTGGCATTGTCTTGTAAAGTATACATGCACTCCCCATAACCCAACAACCCACCCTGAGTGTATACTGAGTAAGGCTCTTCTTCCTGGGCAGCAGGAGAATATGACGAGAACACTTAGAGCAGCAACGTGAGTAAAAGCTAAACCTTGTCACCATCCTAATGTCTACTGAAAATATAATGGATAAACACACTGTGGAATATTACACATGTGAAAAAGCTTAAGAGCTACAGGAACTGAAGAACACCTGTATGGATCTTTGAAACACAATGCTGTGTGAAAAAGGTCGTGCATAGTGACAATCTAAAGTGAAGTGCCATTTCTGTAAAGCTCGAAACCCAATGCCCAAAAGGTTGTGTTTAGATAATGCAATGATAAGCACACAGTTCAGCCTCCTGTCTACCTCTTTAGAAGACACAAGAGGATGAGTTAGGATGGAACAAATAGGGAGTGTTTCTAGTGTTGGAATTGTTCTGTTGTTAACTATTCATCATGTGTATAATTAAAAACGAAAATGAAAATAGAGCAAACATGGAAGGACTGGGACTAGGCCTGCTGCTGCTCCAGCTTCTAGTAGGCTTGTGGGAAGTAGGGAGGCAAGAGAGCTCTGCAAGTGGTAACCCAAGAAACCAAGCTGACTCTGGCAAGAGAGGACATGAAGGCATCCGGGAGAGCAGAAATCATCAGTCCCATCCAAGACCCATCCAACCACATCCTCGGAAGGGGAGAGACTAGCTGTGGGAGCAGTTATTCTTCAAGCCCCAAGGCATATGGGGAACAGAACCAGAAGTGTCTGTCCAGGGGAACCAACTGCCAATTTAGCTCTTTGGAGATTTCTCTTCCCACTGAAAGACTGATGTTCATGTCACAGTAGGTCTTGTTACTCAACTCTTTAACATGAAAAATAAAGGTCCTGTGCTAGGGGGATGTAGGGGAACCTCTGCCCTCCATAGTTTATTTGTTTAGAAGAACATGGAGCTGTGGGAAACAAAAATTGAGTTTTGATTTTTAAAATATGGTCACAGTAATTTTGAGTCAGGGAGCTGGTTTTTAAATTCTAACAGTTCCAGAGCATTTTCAATTTTCAACTGAAATTTAAAATGTATTTCAGTGCTCGATGGAATTTAGGATCTGGCCCATTGGGGATACCCTGTCTCCTGCTCTCAACCCTGCACCTTTTTCTTCTGGTTATATTAAGAATGCTCTGCCCTACCTGGGTGCAGCAGCACATGCCTATAAGCCCAGCACTTTGGAGCCTGAGGCAGGGAGATCACAAGGTTGAGTCATTCCTGAGCAATTTGGTGACATACAGTCTCAAGATAAAAAAATGGAAGGACCTGGGGATGTAGATCAATGGGAGAATGCCTCTGAGTTGATACCTTCGACCACAAAGGAAAAATAGAGCCCAGTCCTCCATACAATGGACCTGAAGGAATGTAGGTAGGCCATTGTTTCAATGAAATGTGGATTAACACTCCCAAAGTATGCACAGACTATAGACAGTGATACCTTTTATAGTCTCACCCTGACGTTGCAGTGGCCTGAAAACAATGAGTCTGTGAAACCATTTGAAACTCAGTGTGAGCTTTTCTTATTTGTTTATCCAGATAATCTCAATTTGGGTTGTTTCTGGTCATTTAGCAAAAGTTCTAGGTTGACCCATTATCTTTTATGACAAAGGTAGGGAATCTTCTGGCCAGCAGAAGCTGAAGGAGCCTTGCTTTATGGCTTCTCCTACTAGGTTGAAACCACTTTTTAAAATGCCATTCTAAAAAAAAAAAAAAAAAACTTTCAGTGGCAATCTCCAACTGGGTTACGTGGAAGGAGCTTGTTGCCAGAAACCTTAATTTGATCAGAATCAGGATTTTACTTCTTATTGTGAAGTTAAAGTGGAATTTGGCTGCTTCCTTCTGCTACTTTTCCCTCTTCTTCCATATTTAAGCTTAAGGATTTCTGCCCCAAATTGATCTGAGTAGGGGCTCAAGGAATGAAGATGATCTTCAGTGAACAGCAGGGGCATTTTAATTGCAAAGCTTAATTGGATCATGCATGGCTTTCCTGTGCTTTACAAAGAGAGAATTTCAATGCAAGTAATGCTAGTAGAGCGTGGAAAGCCTTCCGCCGCTCTCCACCCCCATCCCGTGATCACTTATATTTTCCTAGTGCTTAAAATATGGAAAAGGTAACATCTACCATTGTGCTTCTAGCACATATGCTGCCTCTAAATAGCTTATGGGTGCAGTGTACATTTAGAAGTAATAAAGTCATTGTTATTATTACATAAAATAAAGGAAGCACCTTGGATCATTAAATATGAAGATTTCTTTTCCAGTAGCCGGGAGAACCATGGGACAGATATGCTTTTCCCTTCACAGCTGGCTTGAGACTCAAGAGAGGACAGTCAGAGAGGCCTGGAAAACCAGTCTGCTTCTAATTGTGTCTTTACAGCCAACTAGGCTACCAAAATGATTATCTTTTTCTCTCTGAGCCTTACTGACCTGTGGCTAATGAGATTTGTGCTTCGATTAGTTGTAGAACATAAATTAGCTAATCAATGGCAATGGATTCACATTATTCCTCATACATGAGTTCCGCTGCAGTGATCTGTATGTAATATTCAAATCAATTTCGAATACTCAGGATGATTCTGTTCGTGTGGCATGCTGGAAGCTGGCGGCATCTGTACCCTCCTGGCCGATGAGGATGAGGCCCGGCCACACACTGGCTTCTGGAGCTTTGAAAATTGCCTGCTATCTAGTTACACCTGGTTAGAGACAAATGGGGTTCCCCGGAAAACTGCTTGGTAAAAGCAAGAGGAGACCCACGGAGAATGCACAGCTTGAGGTGGTCTTTTTCCTGAAAAGGAAATAAAAAGTCAGACAAGCTCATTTCAGGGTTTTGATATAACAGCTTTTCAAAGAGCAAAGTACTCGGTCAGTGTCTTGACTTTTTAGCACTAAGAACCCCGTCTTTGCACATTGTTGTAATTGTCTCATCTGTACAATTAACCGGCATCTTGGCATAAAATGTGGAAATTTGTACAGTCTTCTAGGCATCTGTGGGCTTTATGGTACAAGTTCTGTTAGTACTGAAGCCACAGAAAATTAAATGTTCCCCAAAGAACTTCCAGATGTGCTTTATTCTAATAGGGTCATTATACAGTAAATTAAAAAGCAGGGTAAATGGAACTGTAAAATTTAAATTACTCTAAAACCACATCTCTTTGCTTTGAGCATTCATTTGTGGGGTTGCATTTGCAATAAATGTGAATTAGGCAGCTGCAATAACTGTTAATCATATATTTATAAAATAGTAATGAGGAAATGAATAGCAGAGTAAGACAGCTGCACATTTCTCTAATAGTGTGTCAACTGTGAACATAATAAGATGTGGAACATTGTTTGGTGCTGGGCCGATAATACAGCTGAATGTAAGAGATCGCTTCAGCCTCTTAACTTTACATGAAATTATACATAAAATCCATAAAAGCCCATAATAATGCATTATGCCTCTGAATTGTATTCAATATTTTTCTTTGCTTTGATTTTCTGAAACAAGCTCTACTTTCACCAAAGTCTTCCAGGGATCAGTGAGGCTTTTGTTTCAGGTGCTGTTAGCCTTCTAAGATTGCAGTGGGATTTAAAGAGACCAGCACTGGTACTGGCAAGGAGTTCAGGGTGCTGCTTTGTTTTTTCTCTCAGTTGCTGTAAGTGGCCAGAGGCCTGCTTTGTCCTGAGCTGAGGACACTGTGTGTACAGGCCTTCCTGGCCACCTCTTGGTATAAGGATTGTGGACAGAGGCTACTCACTGTCCACTTGAGCCCAAGCTGCAGGCTCTGCCTGATGGGGACAGGGACATCACCTTTAGCCACTTTCAGACAAATATCTTTGGAGATTCAAGAGTAGGGGCTAGGGCAGGTCTAGGACAAACCTTCTTTGGCCTAGTCTGGCCCCGTCATTGAACAAACTCCTCTGCAGTGGGGATAGATTTCTCTCTGGGTCGTACAGTGGAATTGCTGAGATGGAGTGTGCACTTGTAAAGATGATCTTGGGCAGTCTCACCATGTCACTCCACAGCTCTGCTGGGTGCAGGTGTTCACAAGAGCCACAGTCAGACCCTGCACAGGTGGTCCTATCACAGCTCCTTCTGCCTCCACATCAGGGAGCCTAGATATGCCATGGTCTTGAATGTGGCAGCTTTGATGTGTGCTGCTGCCTTGGTCTGGAATGTTCTTCCCTGCTTGGAAACTAGTCTCTCTTGGATTTCTGCCTTGAGAAGTCTTCTCAGATGCCATCTTTCCTTACTCCCTGGCATTCACTACACTATGTGTGCATCTCCATACAACAGCAATCTTATTGCAGCTTAGAGTGGTGTAAGTCAGTGTCATCATCCCCTCACTGAGGGCTCCACGGATAAGCCTGAATTTTGGTGCTCGCTACATCTTATTTTGGAGCCAAATGCATCAATGTGTTCACTTAGCACAAGTAGAAATTTAGAGAAAATGGCTTGGTTGAGTCTAATTTGATTCTGTTAAAATAGTCCCTTGTTTCCTAAGGGGAGGATCTTGGGAAGAAAGGGATCTGTCTACAAGGAGCTGGTGAAGGAATGATTCTAATGGCAGTGTGCCCCTGAGATCCAATGGGAGCATCTCAAATGGAGCATCAAGAGCTTGTATCCACCTGGCCTATCAATAACTGACCTTTGATGAGAGGCTCACTGAAGGCAAGTGTAGTGGGGTGAAGCTGGAGCCCATTATGCTCCCTGGGAAGAAGGGAGAGAAGGATCAGGGAGAGAAGAGGAAATAAGTGAGAGGGAGAGAGAAGGAGAAAGAAGGGAAAAGAGAAGGAAGAACAAGAAAGAGGAGAGCAGGAGGAAGGAGATTGTTTCATGTACCTACACTGAGTATTCTGCAGTCTACACTATGTTAAATTCCAGTATTACAGTATTGGATTTTTTAAACTAACAATATTTTCCCCAAAAGTACTATATTGTCATTATAGAGATTATAGATATAAGTACAGAAAGGAAACTATTTGCTATAACATCCCCCATTCACAGATAACTCCTTTTAATATTCTATGCATCCTCTTCTAATCTTTGTTTTATTTGCATACATATCCATGGATCCAAATATAATTAGACTATGCTTGATATTCTGAACATACTGTTAGACATATTTTGCATATCATGAAATGTGCTTCTACATAATATATCATTTAATGTGATTTTGTAGAGTCTGATATAAAGAATTCTGACAATGAAAAGTCTGATATTAATCATTCCCACATTTGTTTAAAAATTTCATAATTTAGTTAACTATTTTTTATGCTTAACTATCCTCTTATTGTCTTTTTAATCATTCTCTACTGTTGAATATTTATGAATGTTTTTTGAAAATTTAAATAATGTTCTTTCTAACACCTTAAAAACCTTTGACAATTTCATATGTAGAGTATGATGCTTTGCTGCAACTTTAATTTCAATTTGTTGTCTTATTTCTGTAAAATAGAAATGTTCCCTTTGTTTTTTGCTTGCCAGTTTGTATTTTTCTTTTCAGATGATTAAGTATAGCATTGTTAATTGAAGGGGCAGTGCCAGAGCTGAGTGGTCTGTGGGATGCATATTCCATTCAGTTCCTTCATTAACCCCACAAGCAGATACTATGCTGCACATTCGAGAAGGGGAACTGAAACTTGGTGAGCTTGAGGGTCTTGCCTGGAGACACAGATATAATAAATGGTGAGGCATGTTAAACGGTGATTATGTGTCTGATCCTTTTTTTTGCTAGGTGCTGATAGGTTTCTTTAATTTATTGAAGCTGTTTGCATATTAAGTAATTAATTAATTGTTCACATGCATACAACATAGTATTCTAAATGGCAGCTCATGTGCCCAAGTGTTCCCCAAAAGGACAGAAGGTATTCCCTAAGAAACTTACTTCTCTCCTTTTTGGCTTTGTTCAGAAGTTCTTCTGCTTTTGACTCCACTTCCTAGATTCTGCTCCTTGCCATCTTGTAGTTTGTCTGCTGTATTCAAGATGAGCAAATATCTGTGACTACTTCTCATCTCATTCATAGGAGGAGGCTGATGCTGCCCAGTCAGAGATTTGGCAGGTAAACCAATTAAATTCCAGACAAGCAAAGCCCACAAACAACATTAACAAGAACCAACCAAATCCAACCTAGCTGAACCAAAAATATTATCCTAAAGTGGTGTCAGTTGGCTCAGACTGGGGGTAGAGTTACCAGGAAAAATATAGACTACCCAATTAGATTTGACTTCCAGAAAGACAATCAATAGTACAGAATAATAAAAATGGCAATCAAACATGGTATGCATACTTAGAATACACTTACGCTAAAAGTGTTCCTTGCTGCTTATGGGGCATCCTGTTGTTTTGCTTGCAGTAGCTCACAAGCCCAAGAGGGAAAGCTGGGACAATGAACTAATTGGCTCCATACGGTGAGAGCAGTCAGAGGGATGAAATGACCTGATATACCATGCTCACTTTTGTTTTTAAAACTTTGCTGCACTCCTTTGCCCTTATTTTTTTTTAAATGAAAAAAAGAATAAAAACGATGATACAGAATTTCAAAACAAAATAATAAGAGATTAACAATTGCATACTGTTATCTTCAAAGCAGTTGCTCAGATTACAAGATTTAAGCATGAAAAAAATGATCAAACAATAAAGGTACAAATTGTTCTTTTTGATGAATTAACAGAGATTAGATATATAATTATCTATCATATATATATGTATAAAATCTTTTCCTTTGCTTTTCTCCTTTCCACCATCTCAGTTGTTCTTTCCTTTTGAGCAGTTTCTTTTCCTTTCACTTTCACAATATCTATTGTACATTTTGGATCTTATTTACTCTTCCAGTTTTTTACACTAGGAAGACAATACAGTGTTTACACATTCAAGTCTGGTTTATTTCACTTATGAGTACGGTATCAAGTTTCATCCAATTACGTATAAAAACCCCATTTATCCTCCTTTATAGCTGAGTAGTACTCCACTGTATAAAAATAATACCTTTCTTATCCATTCTGCGGTTGGTGGGCATTTGAGTTGTTTCCAAGAAAGCTGCTATAAATATGAATGCACATAGATTTCTGTGGTATGATGTTTTCAGTTCTTTTGGGAAAATACCTAGAAGAATAATATCTGGGTCAAATAGGGCCTCCAATCCTAGCTTTTTGAGGAATCTCCACACTGATTTTCACAGTGGTTGCATCAGTCTACACTCCCACCAACAGTGCAGAAAAGTTCCTTTTCCCCCACAGCCCTTCCAGTATTTGTTATTGATTGATTTCTTGATGATAGCCATTCTTTCTGGAGTGAGATGGAATCTGAGTGTTGTTTTGTGTCTCTCAAATGACCAATGATGTTGAACATTTTTTCATGTATTTGTCATTTGTATTTCTTCCTCTGAATATGTATTCATCTCAGATGAATGTATTCATGTATTCAGATGAAGTATTCAGATGAATGTATTCAGATGCAGTATGTATTCATCTCAGATGTCCATTATTGGATTGGGTCTTTGAATTTGGGGGTCTCAGTTTTTTCAATTCTTAATATTCTATAGATAGAAGTCCTTTGTCTCAGGGACAATTGGCTAAAATTTTTCCTCCAGTCTTTGGGTTGTTTTTTCACTCTCTTGGTGATTTCTTTTGAGGTGCAAACACTTTTTAATAAGATGAGATCCCAGTTGTTGATTCTTTGAAATACTTCTTGTGTAGTTTGGGTTTTATTTATGAACTCTGCCTATTCCCGTGTCTTCAAGATTTCTACCTGCCTGGCCTTGCTATCTGAGTGCACGGAGTAGTTCAAGGTGAAGGGGTGGCTCCTACCTGTCGCTGCATGGCCATGTAGGTGTGGAACAGCAGTGCTGCGCTTCTCAGCAGCTTTGCCAGGCAGCTCTGCATTTCTGGAGCTGCCTGATGCTTCCTGATCCTTCTGGGAGTAGGATTCCCAGAGGAAGGGATTGGTTAGGGAAGGAGCCAGCATGTTCTTCCTTTTAAAAAATGAAGCATACAAAATCGCACTTTCTTTTCTGGTCAAAAAGTCAATAATGTGTGGGGCGTGACGGTGTGCATCTGCAGTACCTCCACTTCTGGAGCCCGAGGCAGGAGAAGTCCAGGCTGGACTGCTTAGTGACTTAGCAATACTCTCTCTCACAGAGGCAGACGCAGACGCAGACGCAGACACACAGAGACACACACAAATAAAGTAAAATAAAAAAGATTGGGGCTGGAGCTCAGTGTGAAGGCCTTGCCTTCAGTCCTCAGTATGAGGGGCGGGGGAGTAAGTAGCCAGAAGAGGTGTTTGGCCAAATCATCAATTTGCAGTGAGGATTGTAGAAACAAGAAAAATGAAAAACATTCAATTCAGTCACACAAGATTCTTCCATCCAGAGACAAGCACTGATAGCAGCCCCTCACTTTTTTCTAAGGGGAGAAGACAGAATTCCAGGGGAAGGTGGCACTGGGGTTGGCATAAAGGTTCAGGAAATGTTAAGGCACCTGCAATGGCCAGGCAGGTCCAGCCAGGGGTGGCGGACAAGAAAGAGTTTTCACCTTTTGGCTGGCCTGAGGCTGTCAGGCCCCAGGACAGGGCCTATAAATTTTGTGAAGAGCCTTTGGTCTTTTTAAAATAGGATTTTATTGGGTTTCCTAATGTATGTCACAGATAAAATGGGCATTTAATTAATCAATTAATTAATCAAAAAGCATTTTTTTAAAAGACAGTGTCTCACTATGTAGTATAAGCTGGCCTGCAACTCATGGTGATTCTCCTGCCTCAACCACCCAAGAGCTACAATTACAGGTGTGCGCCACCATGCCCAGCAAAAAGGCCATTTAAATGCTGTATAAATTCATTTCACAAATTCACATGAGCAAAATTTCAAAATCAATCGATAAGAACTATGTGACTATTTTTGAGCGTGGGTTTATGTGTTACATTTGCAGCCTTTAGCAGCCTCAGCGCCCAAGTCAGGTGAAATTATTATGTTTATAGCCATTAATGAATTCTGCTTGCAAATGGTAATTTTTTTTAAAAAAGCTTATTTTGAGATTTAAGGAAATTCTTTAAACCAAAAAAAAAGAAAATTACCCTGAGATGTGCTCAAAAACAAGCTGAAACACTGGTTAATACATCAAAGTGTTCAGTTTTGGAAGGCGTGCAGTCAGGATGCAAGTTATGTACAGCGGAAGGTTGAATCACATATTTGTAGACTACTGAGTACCCAGGAGAGCCTGAGGCTCATCTGGGGAGAGAGCTTCAGCCTGTTGCTCCCTGGACTGGGAGAGTGTATTGTAGGCTGGGGCTCGTCAAGACCCGGTGTGAAACGGTTGTTTACTTTGGGGTCAAGTGATCTCGCTGGAGGGTGAGCCCAAGGCCTGGTCTGACCTCACTGGTGACCTCAGGCATGGGTCCATGTATTCTTGAGGGAACCCAGGGACACTTGATGGCTGGTCTTTCTTCTCTCTGGAATAGCCATGGCTAACATTTACTGTGCATGCACTGGGTGCTAGGTCCCATCTGGTGGCTTTACATCATCAGACACTTACTGTGGTGAGGAAATTAAGAGTATTCATACCTGGGCATGGTGGCAGATGTCTATAATGCCAGCACTCAGGAGGCTGAGGCAGGAGGATCACTGCCAAGTATGAGGAAGCCTGAACTTCGTAGTGAGTTCAAGGGCAACCTCAACTACATACCAAGATCCTGTCTCAGAAGGCTACAGCAGCGTGACACAACACCCAAGAGTGTTTATACTTTTCCCAGGCAGAGGGGCAAACGTGGCCAGAAGGAACATTTGGGACAGTGTTTTAAGGTAGAGGGCAAGTCTAAGTGATTACATCTAACAGGGCCTTCTGTTAAACATACAGCCTTGGAGTTCATGGATGGGCTATTCCACTGCAGAGTATAATGCTGTTCCTAGGCTCTTCCTTCTCTCATTTCTTCTTTCTCCCCTGTAAGTAATAGACAGTGTAGGAAAGACTCAGGAAATACTTGTCGAGGAATGGATGCAAACAGTAAAAGATGAACCTACTAGGGTATGTTTGTGTCTCTCTCCAGCCCTGATGGCACAGCAGAGCTGTAGCTTGAAGGAGGTTGGTGCCTGAGGTCACCTCTTGCTACCTGTGCAGCAGTGAGCATGATACTTCTGGAGCTCAACTTCCTCATCTAAGAATGAGGCAAACAATGATAATAATGTTAACAGCCCACAGCTATAGCGGCTGCATATTCAGTTCTATGTGCTAGATGCTGTCCTAAAAAGTTACTTCTGTTAACTCATTTAATTTTCTCATTGCCCCTCCTTGTGAAATAGACATTTTTTCACCCCAATTTGCATATGAGGACACAGAGACACTTGTACACACTCAGCAAGGCCTCTGTGGTCCAAATCCATGACCTTAATTTTTATATTTTCTCACTCCTGTGTGAAAGGTATGTATGGAGTATCTTTTAGACCCATTCTGCCCTTTCCTAAGCATTGGTTGTCATCTCCTGTGTGACTCTGCAGCTATCTTTATGCCATATCACCTGTTCCTTGGAACATAGTTGGGACCACCCTGGACATTCAAGCTAGGTCTTCACATTTTCTCTAAAAATGCGGAATTAGGAATCTGAGCTATTAATTTCCATTGTTTGCTTAAATTTAGGATGTGTAGAATCAGATGGCAGAATGTCTCTGTTTGCCAAGTGATATCCAGAGTAAAGAAAGAGTGTGGTCAGTGGGTCCAGGCCTTGAGTCTTCATGCTGTTCCCTCCTGGGGTATACAATGAGCCCCTCACCCCTGTTTGAATGAGTATCTGTTGTTTTTTTGTTGTTGCAAGAACAGAGCTCCTATGTGAACATCATATCAAACTATGTCTGTGGGAAGGGTTTTATAGGCTGTGATCTGATGACATTATAATTTGTGATATTTTTAAAGTTAATAGATATTAAGCCTTTGTATCCTCGGTAATTTAAGTTTCACTAAGATGGGTCCTCTGCACCATGTCCCCCGATAAATATATTCTTTATTTAATCTCCCCAGTACGCTCACCTTGGTTTGAGTTCTGTTAGTGAGACCCGGTGACAGCCAAGAAGGCAGGTTAAATGGGCTGCTGTGAGTCCTTTGTGAGGGACGCTAATCTCCCCCGGTGACTGCCCTTTGAGTCCCTGCTGCATCCAGCTTCCTTTTTTGTACACTGGCTCCATTTAAAGTCATTAGAGTGGAGATCTGTTTGGATAAGTTCATCCAAATTCTGTAAACGCCACTTCCGCACAAATGAGTCCTGGCAATCAATTTAATTTTTCAAATAAAATGATTAAATTGCTATTATTGTCAGATCATTTTTTATTAAGAAAACCTTTTAAAATGTTAATTATTAGACCCCTTGAAACACTTTCATCTTTCCCGACTTTGCTCTCGAGCACAAAGTGTCTGCTTGTTTCTCACACTGGCTGGAGGGAAATACGGGCTTCCCTTTTTTACACCTGCAACTATTCTCCTTCGCTCTAATATTTATGTGAATTTAACTTTAATTTTTCCGCCTTTCATCTTCTGAATTAGTCGTATAATGCACAGATCACTCCTTCAATGCTTCTTTCCTGTTTATTTGCCTTAACAATAGATTCATTAACTAGATTTGGGTGCTCAAGCCATGCGACCACATCCATTTCAAAGGAAGATTTAATGGCATTTCATATTTTTCTACATTAAGGAAGATTAAAGTATATTACAATACCCTTTACTGCCCTATTTTCTTCATTTTAGAAGTGGTCAGTTTTAAAATTTTTTCCCCTCTCTCTTTCTTTCATCTGCAGTGTTCGATAAATTGTCCAGGCCTTTCAGATGATAGGCCTAGCAAATTGAGTTCTATATTACAACTCGGATGCATTGTTTAGGCCATCAGCAGTCAGATAAAGCACCCTTATTCACACAGGACATCAAAAGAACAAGTATGTGTTCGAAGTGGGTAAAAAGAGGACTGAGACTCAGATATTTCATTTTCTTAATTGTTGGTGATTATTTGGCTAGTTTCAGGGTGATCATCTTGCTGACTGCGAACCTAGATTTACTCGCTTGATGTAATAGTGGTATAAAATCCATATCCATATCTTCCCAGACCTAGATCTATATTCACAACCACAAATTACACTATTGGCAGACAGGGCAGGTGTATCATCTTTTAATAGCCCAAGGGGCCTTCATGCTAACATTTTAATAGTGGGCAGTAATGTGAAATGCAAGATCTGTACTTAAGCCTTTTTATTTTAGCCATGCAGTATCTTATGAAATTGTCAGGGGACTCTAAGGCATTCTTGGGTTTGAGCGAGGGATATATTAAGTTTTAAGCTTTTTATTTTTATTTTTTGGTAAGGTAGAGGGGTCAGGCTTTGGGGCACCTTTTGGGATGCAGTTTTATTTGGGTGTGCCATCTATCAGCCCAAACTGGCATGGGCAAGGCTCCCCCACCTCAATAAATGCAACATAACCGTCTTCGACACTGAGTCTAAACAAAGTTTGGGGATGTTGGTAAGATGTGGGAGGAAAGGGCAGAAGACAGATTTTATAACAGTACAATCATGGGGTGTAGGTTTTAGGCAATAAGCAGGTAGCCTAGTTTTCTCAAAAGAAAAAAGAAAATAATGGAAAAGTGTAACATTCATTCAGAGGCCTCAAAGGCATAAAAAACCCAATTCCAACTGTTATAGGTCCCTGCAGGAGTCTACAAAAGAACTAAGCTTTTTAAGTAAGAAAACTAGATTCTGGCCCACAGGGCCCTGTCATTGCTGCTTAATGGATGAAACTCTTTGGATATAAATATGCTGTTTACGTCTCAGCTTCAGCTTTCATAAAATATAACCTTTTTATGATTTACGACCCACAGAAAAACTGGAGGATGGATTTTTAGCTCTGAATTGGTTGGATGTCAACAAGAAAAATATAGATAACATATTGAGGTAGTGGGGTGTTAATGCCACACAAAATGATGAAATTATTTTTGTTTAGAAAAGTTAAGTTTGTTCTTAAAGTTGTTAGTGGATGGTGGTTGTGTGAGGCAGGCCTGATGAAAACCTGTGAATGTCTCTCATTTTTAAGTCTATACCCCGTGGCTTACAAGTTGGAGCATGTTTACTCAGTTCTCAATCAGTAATGTCTCCTTGAAAAGTTTGGGCTAACCACAGATTCTTCAAAACTGGGAATGGTTGTTCTGTGTCTAAATCACCCAGCGTTTCAAGTGCTGCCTTTTGGTCACATCTTCCAACATCAAATGCAGAAGCCGTGCTGATGCTTCTGCAGGAGGTAGTGGAACAAGTCTTTTTTTCCCCCCCTGTAAAGGTGATTGTAAAAAATGAAAAGCAAAACTGAGATAAACAAATAAAACTCCCAAATCAGCAAGTAAGCAAGCAAACAAAAGTAAAACCCTTAAATCAAAAGCAACCGCAAACTACCATCCCTGTGTACTCACAAAGGCCAATCCATTTGTAATTTAAGACTCTGTTTTGTTTTCATCACGTTCTTGTCCAGTGATACACATATACACAGGCGCACTAGCGCATATAACATATAATTTAAGCATATTTATACATGTACGTATATTTCCCTACTAATGTTGCCTTTTATTCATGTTGCTTGTGTTTTTTTCATATAATAGTAATAATAAAGTTGAGTTTTTAGATGCTTAGAGAACGAGCTATATCCCCGATGAGTCAACCCAGGTCTTCAGATGCAATGGGCAGGCAAAGGGCCATGTCTGTGGGAACTGAAGAGGCCTTTTGGCTCTTGCCAGCCCTGTGGGAAGAAATTTACCCTGTTGTTTGAGAGCTACATTTACTAAATTAAAATCTCATGTCTAGCAACCAGGTTTTCTGTCTTACCACAATCCATACAGAGCAGAGCTGTGAGGCCAGGCCTTGGGGGCTGTCCCGTGGTGGCCAGAATGCTCTTTCTGACCCATTTCTTGGGTTTTAGACAGTGTCCACCGAGAGGAGTGACACTGGTGCCTGCTTCCTTGGGTGGCACAGCACAGCTTGTCTCTGGGAGAGAGAGACATGTGGCCTAGGAGGGGGAGCCGGCATCTGCTGTGCATTTGTGGACAAAGGACATTGGTGACTGTTCCCGTGGGAACACTTCATGGTCACTTTGAGCATCTGCCTGCAGTATATCTGGGCTCCAGGGCTCTTCTAGCAACCAAGGTCCTGGAGAAACCTTCAGGAAGACTTGGCTCTCTGTTCCTTTACAGAAGAACTGGGGAAATTGCAGCCAGAGTTGAGATCACCCAGTGCTCTGTGAACTGGTAGAGGGCCTGGACTCCAACACCTGCACCGGCTCTTGAGGGGGATACTGAGGGAAATCTGCTCACATTTTCAGTCCTTACCTCCTGTCCTCATTGATCCTATTTAAAGAATATTTCTTTGCTTTCCAAGGATCTTACTTCCAGTAGAACAGTGTTCCTCTTCGGCTAGGAAAGCAACCTGTGACTGTCCTCTTCTATGTCTTATACCAAATTGTCTTGATGCAGTCATAATTGTGTGTGGTACCAAAGATTGTATCATCATCACCACCACCACCACCACCATCATTATTATCCATATCTTCAGAATTGTCTTAAATACAAAATATGTGTAATCTCTCTAGCAGTCTTGAGATATGTATAGTGTGAGATTATTGTCATAATTTAACAGATGCAGAAAATAGCTTTGGAGGTTATAGCTTGTACAAAACCACACAGAAGCATGAGTCCTTGCATGCCCTCAATGTCAAGATGAAGTGCTCCCCTGGCAGAGATTTTGGGAACAAGAGCTGCAAGGAGTGCTTTGGGTATAGAGGTGCTGAACTGGGGTCTGGGCTTCGGGTAGTACTGGCTTGCTCTGTAGTCCCACATTAACAGAAATATTTCAGTGCCTTCCTGGGAAGATCATGCCAACTGTCACAGCTGCTCCAGGGAACCAGTTGCGTCTGTTGCCCCTGGGTCACAGACCTTGGGATTGGGCACAACCTGCAGAGCTGGGAAGGCTGAGATCTGTTTGCCACCTCCAGGGGTCATTCTAGAAACTCTGAAGGTCAGAAAAGAATGAAGCAGGCTTGACTCAGACCTGGAAAGTGATTAGGACTGTTTGGTGGTTAGGGTTCTTCAGGAGGGATCTTTTTCTAGGATCCCAGCTGCAGTGTGCTGAATCACTTGTCCCTGGGCCAACAAGCCTTGCCAGACTTCTGCCTGCACCAAGAGCTCAGTGTGGTCCCCAGGCAACTGCAGGCATGTTCTGGGAAGCACATAAATATGTGTGAGTCAGAGCTCCCTCACTACTAGAGGATGTAGGGTTTTGGGTTTCTGGAGGCCAAGAAGGGCTTTTCCAGCCTGGCATGTCTATAACCCCAGCAATTTGGAGGCTGAAGCAAGAGGATTCCAAGTATGAAGCCAGCCTGGGAAACCTAGTGAGACTGTGTCTCAAAAAGAAATAAAAAAGATGTGGGATATAGTTCAGTGCTCCCTGAGTTCCCTGAGTTCAGTCTCCAATATTGGGGAGAAAAAGATTTTTCTTTTGTAGCACCATTGTGCAGGTTAGGGTGCCAGGAGGTAGAATAAGAATGTCTTCCTGCCCTCACAGAGAAGCTTTGGAGTGCAAATATCTGTGATGCCAGACAAAAAGATGCAGCCATCAGTAGCCCTGGAAGCAATGAGCCTTGAATCACCATACATAGGGTCTCCCAGACCAACAGGGACAGAAAGGGCATTTCTCTGAGTAAGTGGCCTCTTTCTCCAACTCTGAGCAGAAAGACTGTGGTAGAGGTGACCTCCATCTGGCCAAGGTGAGGCAGGGGTCATTGTGAGAGCCATGATGGGGTGGTGGGAGTAATGGTGACAACAGCAATAGCAGTAACTAGTGATGCCCTGTGTGGATTGACAGTAGTGGAGGCAGCAGATTGGACCTCTTTACGTTCATTTTCTTCCTGTTGAAGTGGGGGTTTATAACCCGTCTCCGCATACATGGCAGTTACAGGTTGGGTAGGAGTTGTTTTCTTAGTTCTTATTTTGTTTTGATTCTTTCCAGTGTATAATTCTAATAAAAGCCTAAAGGTATTCAATAAATATTTGTTAAACTCTGGAATCAGTGCAGGGGCTCATACTACATATAGGAGCGTGGTGATTACCAGGGATCAGGAAGCTCACAGGCGCCTGGGAGTGAGGTGTCACGGGCTCAACCAAAGCAGGAGGGAGCTGGCCTGGAAGCAGATGGAGCAGACAGCTGGGATCTGTTCCTATCTCCTCTAGTGTCATAGGGTAACTCTGGGCAGATTCCTGAATTCTAGTGTCATGTGGTAACTTTGGGCAGGTTCCTGAGGGAATTCTCTTGACTAGAAAAGGAGGGTGAATTGGCTGCTTGGTTTACAAAAGGCATTTCTCACATTCTAGGAGTATGTTTTATGATGAGCTACAGTTGCCTAAGAGCTGCTTCTTGCCACATCCTCTTGCTCAGACCGTCACACCCTATTTTACTGTGTGTCAGTGGTCAAAGCTACATTAACCAAAGGGTCACCAGTTCCAGACTAGAACTTTGGGAGGGGCAGCAGAGTGGGTCCTACTGCTAATCATTAGGTTGGTACTGAGACGTCTATGCCAACATCTACAAGGGGCTTGGAGGCAGAGGTCTTCCTGGGCCACAGGATCACTTCCTCACTCTAGGAAGTGATTGGTCTTGGAGAAGTTAAATAGGCACACAGTTATCACTGTACGCTTGTTGTATCTCAGATCTGCTGAAATGCAACGTCCCAGATATAGGGCTCAAAGTCAGACAAATTATCTCAAAATAAAATCTTACATTCTTTCTCTTTCCTCCTAGACTTCTTTCATCTTGGCTTAGAGGGGCGTCTTATGGAGATAGGAGCTCAAACTCCTATGTAGTGTGGCTTCTTTGGTTGAATTTTGGGTAAATTCATTCCAATTGTTTCCTGATCTTTAGCTGCCAGAATCCAGACCCAATATCCAGGCTACCCTTGATGCTTTGAGCTAACACCCAAAAGGAACAATTGGTAGGAAAAAAAAATTCTTGGTGCTTTAATTAAAAATCATGTTTGGCTTGTGTTCAGGGGAATATTTTTGCATTTTAAAATGTTTACTCTTTGTAGTTGGGCTTTGCTTATAAACAGAGCTGGCTTGAAGTCACATTAATTTAATTTTATCTGTGATTCACATCAGCTGAGAATGCTATTAATTTGGATTTGACTGCCAGCAGAAAACAACATTTACTAATATCCACTTTTTAGCTAGGTAATTGTGTAGTAATTAGGATGTGTGTTGTACATAATCTTGATTTAAATAATCCTCACTTAGTTTTCTGTCTACATAGATAAAAAAGCTAGTTTGTTAGTATTTTAGAAGTAGGAAATCATCTTGATTATTTTAATCAAAATCAGCATTTGTGAATTGTGGTATTCTTTTAGGAACAATTAATCTACAAGGCAAAGATTTGTCTCTATGCCCTGGCTTGTAGATCCATCTCGAATGCACTAAGATAGAGAAGTGCCAGTCTCAGAGCCACATAAATAACCCACTATGGCCTTATCTGGATGGCCTGAGAGTTGGCCTCAGAGGAAGTTCTGTTTGATTCCCAGTTCTGTCTTAATTTCTCAGGACCTGGGATTGTGGGAAAAGTGCTTAAAATGTACCTGCTTCTTCATTTGTTAATGGAGAGGTTGCTATCTATATAGAGATTCAATGCGATGACTCAGGTATAACGTGGCAGACTCACTCCAGTATGATTTCTTAATGCTTCTGCTACCTTGAAGCAACATCTCATAGTGATTTGGAGCAGAGGTCATCAGGATTTTTTTTTTTATTGTTGTTGTTGTAAAGAGCCAAAAAATAAAAATTTTAGGCTTTGTAAGCCTAGGATCTTTTTCAAAATTACTCAAATCTGTCATTGTGGCTCCATAATAACTGTAGAAATTCACCCCAGCTTGGGCAATTCAGCAACTCAGTGACACTGTCTCAAAGTGAAGGAACAAAACAAAACAAAACAAAGCAAAAAAGGATTGAAGATGTAGCTATGTGTGAGGCTCTGAGTTCAATCCCCACTGCAAAAAAAAGACAAAAACACCCACAGACAGCGCACAGATGATTAGGCAGGAATTTGGTTCACAGATGGTATAGCTTATATAAAGGTTTTCCCCAAAGCCTCCTGAGCTCATAAGTGGGGCTTTGGGGAGTGGCCTGGATCATGAGTGTGTGATACTGGATCATGGATGTGTGATACTATATTAGGCCACTTACTGGTTTAGCATGGTTCTAGGTGTGGGCAATGGATTTACTGAAGAAGAAAGACCCCCACTTTGGATGTGGATGGCACCAATAGTCTTTCAGCTTAGATAGAATAAAAAGGGAAAGAAGGAAGTCTTGCTGTTTTCTGCCTGCTGCACCGTGAACTGCTTTTCCTCTGCCATGCCTCCCTGCCTTGCAGCCAGCCAATTATGGACTGAAACTTCTACAAACTGGAAGCTGAAATAAACGTTTTCTCCTTTAATTTGTGGCTATCAAGTATTTTGTCTCACTAGTGAGAATGTAACTAAAACAACAGACCATTGTTTGCCGAGCTCTGATTTCTTGCTAGGCTTTGGACTCAGACAAATGCCATTTGGAGTCTAGTTTGACACTCAGCTGTCATATAAAATCTTGGATAGTCCATGATGTCCCATTTCTCCATATTAATAAGGTTGAAGATAGAGGAAAAACTCTTAGGATATAGCAGGGCACAAAACTCAATAATCGCTAACTGTCTTGCCCTCAGTTGCCTGATTGTTGAGGACTGAACTAGAATTCTCTGTATGGCCAAAACCTCGTACATCATAATATTTAGAAGCTTCCAGGCCTGTTTGACAGTGGGAGGCTGAGAGGTGAATAATGTAAGTAAGATCTGTGATTGGTTAACCTAGTTAACATACACAGGTATCTTGGGATGCTTGGGTGATTGTATTAACTTTCTTTTTTTCCCAAAGAAGGTTTCTGGCTTTTTATATGCTGCAATTTGGCACCAACTATTCTTTCTTTCAGTGAACTTTTTTGACAGATCTTGACAGTCTGCTTGTGTCCTTCCAATCACTACAGCAGGATGACTTAATTAAAAGTAGAAAGTATTTAAACAAACAAACAGACAAACAGACAAAGCCAAAACATAAGACTCAAAAACCTAAACCCACAGAGACGAACAAGCTGAAGAGCTGCAAATGGCCACAGCTGGAACAATTTGAGCAATAAAATAGAACTGGATTAAAACTCAAAGTCCAAAATGTCAGAGACTAAAAGGATATAAATAAATGATTAAACAAACAGAAGAGATAAGACAGGTATCAGACACGTGTAGGGGCTCCACACCATGACTCCCTTCTGGAGGACAGTATGGCAAGTGGGGAGGGGGATGTCACTTATCGGTGGTGAAATCTGACCCACTCCTCTGACCCATCGACCTCGATCAGCATCAACAGCAGTGTCACACTAACAGTCTTGATAACACCTTGATAACATGTGATGAAAGTGATACTTTACCTCTGTGGTCTTCTTCCCCAAACATATAACCCTAGTCTCTAAGAACACCAGTAAACTCAAAGTGAGGAACATTCTGTAAAATACTGGTAGTTCTCAAGATGGTCAAGGCCATCAAACACCAGGAAAATCCAAGAAATTATCATAACCAAGAGTTGCTTAAGGAGACATGATGACTAAATAAATGTGGTATCCTAAATAAGGTCCTAGCACAGAAAAAAAAAAAAATACAACTAAACACTAAAGTGCTGCCATATCGCTGCTGTTGCCATGATCATCCGGAGAGCAGTACAAGGTAAGAACCTAAAGAAATCAAAATAGCGCGTGGACATTAGTGATTATGTTTAAAACATTAACAACACTGCCAGCGCCTGAGCGCTCACAGTGTGCCAGACAGTGATATACGCAGTTTCCCTATCTTCACATTCAGAATAAGTGAGAGGTGAAGTTTTCAATCCATGATGTCCCATACTGTATTCCTATCACTGTTTTGCACACTATTCTCTGCCTCTACCTCCAGGGTCAGTTTGGACTCAAGATGAGCCCATTATGTGGCACTTAAATCCACTTGTTTGGGCTGACAATGTGCCCTCTTGAAAAAAATTCTACACATTGTAATTGTCTTAGGGTTGGAGTGGCCATGTGTTCTATCAGTGAAATGTAAGTGGAGGTCTTTGGAGACCTGGAGGAAATTTGTGCCTCTTCATATTGGTGCTGTCTCTTCTTCCTGTCTGGGATATGAATGTAAGGATGGGAGGTGAAGACACTGCCAATAATAAATGGTGACAAGTGTGACAACGGGAGGCACATGCTAAGATGGCAGAGTAGAAGGATAAAAGGCACTAGAACAATGATGCCTTCTTGGAGCTCCTGCTCCATCTCCAAATGACCCATCCCAATCCTGATCTTGGCTCCAAGGCTCTTCCAAGTCAGCCCTGTGGCTGGTTCTGTGCCTACCAGGGAGTAAATTCCAGTAACTGGATTCTTGCCCTGTTTCTTAGGGATTCCAATTCCTGGACTCATCCTTTCTGTGCTCAGAAATTTGTCTAACTCTGACAGCTTTTAAGGCACAGGGAGGGGACCCTGAGACCAGGGAGACAGATTCAGGCACTGTGGGTAATGTTTTAAGCTCTTGAGTTCCAATCCCAGCTCTACTTCTGCTTCCTGGGAGCTTCACTGTTGGCTTCTTCCTCTGTGAAGTGGCCCTAACAGGCTGATGAAAGTACTGGGAGCTTAGCACAATGCCTGGGGTATAATGGACCCTTGGTATGTGCTACCATAACACTGCTATTGCCATCATCATCTAGAGAGCACATGCAAGGACCCACATAAAATATTCTCATCATGGTTCTGCTCCCTCTTCTCTGTCTTTCTTGAGAGAGATATCTAGATTCTGGAAGACATAGTCCTCTCTACTGCTTTCATGTCTTGTGCTGCCCCACCTCTGCTAGTTGCCCGAGATGATCTCCCATTGTGCCAGCTCACCTGGGTCTGGAAGTCATTTCAAGTCTTGGTTCCTCCTACCTCTGTTTCAGTTGTGCTCTGCTCCTGGTTCTGAAGTGTCACAGACCAGGTTTACAGTCCTGCAGTGCCTAGCTGTTATTCACAGCACCATCCTCTAGTAGGTAGCTAATGAATGGCAGGGATAGTCCTTTGGGAGGCTTAGCAGGGCCTTACAGTCTTACTCCTAAAATTAAAATTTCTTAATGGATATTTATGTTTCACGTTAGCTGGCCTCTCCCTGTCACTTTGGAGAATCTTTAACCTTAATTGAATAAATTGCTGCCAAGAAATACCCCAGGGCACATGAACATGAGGTTCTCCTGGGAGAAGCAATTCTTTTTCAAAAGAGCACTTGAAACTTACACTACTATCCTTGTGGCTTTCAGTTTGGGGCCCATAGTTGAATGTTGTATTTTTTAAAACTTTGGTTAGGATTGGCAGATAAAATACAGAATGCTTGATTTTGAATTTTGGATTAACAACTAGTAGTCTTTTAGTATGAGTATGTCCCTCTGCTCAGTGAATTTGGCAAATATCCATGCATATATGACCCTCTGCCTAGGTTATCCCTAGAAGAGCTCCACTTTCAGGGGTTAGAGGGACCTGGGACTCCACCTCATACCCAATCACTGAGTGAATTTCAGTTTGACACACAGGCCATCCGTCAAATATAACCTTTCATATTTGGTAAAAGTCCAGTGATAGTCAGTAAACTCATAAAGAAGCCTCTTTTCAGTCTCATTCCTATGGTGTTTTCTCTGGCAGCATAGTAAGAAACAAAACATGGTGACTTACAGATCTGAGGCCTGTGGTTTACCCTAGCTTTGTTTCTTGGTGTGTCACATGACCCTGGGTAGGTCACTTCACCCTTCCAGGCCCAGGTTCTTCTACTCTGAAAGTCAAAGCATTGAGTGAGGTGGTCCCCAAAGCCATCTCCAGCTCTGAAGTCTTGTGAAACATTGAAAAACTGGCAGATATGATGGTCTGAATTTAAAAACCTAGAATTTTTCCATCTGGAGGGGGAATTTAGTCGTGATTTAAGGAAACAAAGATGCATTTGATGTGTTTCCTAAATTGTTAAAGACATGATTGACTATAAGAAAGAAAATGCCCATACCCTCAGGAAACATTACGTTTTATAGTGTGCCCTCTTGTCCATTGAGGAAACATTTGCAGTCTGTTTAGGGTAGTGCCTGAATCTGCCATGACTGTACCACAGGCAAGAATGTCCTGCTGTTGAAGGGTGCTTGGAAACAGATGGCTGTGCTGGCAGGCAGCTATGCAAATGGGCCTGCAAAGGCGAGGCCGAGGCCAAGGCCAAGGCCGTGCCATGTATAGTAACTACTGAAAGGCTGACCATGTGGGCCCCATTCTGCGCACTTCACTCCCACTATCTCAGGGTCCCACACCCTCAGGACTTTGCCATCATCCAGGAGACTCCAGCCTTAGCTCTTTTCTTCATGGGACGTAGCGCAGGATTGGGGAATCAGGGAAGCGGAGACTGATTCATTTTGGAAGGCTGTTAGAAGGGCAGTGATGTGATCACGGTCCTTGTTTCAGAGATGAAGATCCAGCATGTGAAGATGTTATGTGATTTCCCAGATCTTCCACTCTCCAGCAGCAAAGCTAGCTTTCAAACCCAAGACAGACTCTAAAGTCCTCTGACTGTGACTTCAGTCTGTTCCTAGCAAAGGAGAAAATTCAAATGATCTTTCTGATGTTGACACTCAATCCCCAGAGCGGAATAAGGAACTGGAAGTCAAGAGCGCTACCCTTGATTACGTCTCTGAGAGGTGAAAACCTATTAGTATTTTGCAGATGCATTGAATTTCATGAGTCACGACCTGGCAAACACTTTCAGGTAGTAGACTTTCTCATTCAAAGTGGGGAGCTATAGTTAAACACGATTGTGTGGGTGAAGCACAGCAGAAGCAGAGCACACTGCTCTGTATGTCCTCAAGCCTCTACCATAACTGAACTGCATTGCACTTCCTGTCATGAAGACACAATTTTTAAAGATTAGTATATATTCATGACACATAACAAATACATTCAACATGGGAAATTGGTACGTGTATGTATCTCATCTTCATTTGAAGATAGATTGTCTCTCAAATGAAGGCGATCACAGTGCTTGGTGGGGGCAATTAAAGCCAAGTTTTCCATTTTGAGGAGGTGCTAGAACTCAAGAATACCAAACATGGGACCAAGACAAGAGATTTATAATCTCTTGTCTTGAAAATGCCATCTTGTACTATGCAGGTCCTTTGTCTAAGTGATTTTCTCTGCCTGGGACACTCTGTTAGATCTTCTCACAGGGCACATAAAATCATTGCTGGGATGAGCTGAAATGATCCTGGACTGAGGAAGTGTAATAACCCTCCCTGGTTACATGATCTGGTTTTCTTTCTTTTCTCTCCTTAAGAAGGGGAACTGACCTGGTCATTAAGAAAGGCAACCCTTATTTACCTCTAAAGGTGTGAGCAGCAGATCAATGGTTGATATGGCAGGACTTGCTCAGAATGAGCTTCCAACCCTGAGGAGGTGAGGTGATGTGTTAATCCAGGGGAGGTAAGGAGGGAGGAAACCAGGATGATTGGAGAATTGGCAAGCGTGTGACAAGTCTGCAGATTTTATCTGGGGACATTTTTTTTTTCTGTGAAATTTTGAAAGTGATCTCCTCACTTTAAACTATAAGAATCAGGCTGTATTTTCTATCAGTGTAAACCTCTGTTAGAAGACTCAATTGCCATGTAATCTGAAGACCTGAGGTGTACAACTTAATAAGAATGATCAAATTGTTTCCAAAGTTATCATGATAGGCATTGTGGGTCAGGTCTACTCAGGGCTTCATAAGAAGCATCTTCCTTAATTCTCAGTACAACTCTGTGAGGCTCAGATGATCACACCATTTTACAGGTGAGGAAATTAAGGCTCAAGTAATATGTTCAAGGTCATATAGCCGAATAAATAGTGAAACACTTTTACTTCAGATATTTTGGTTCTAAACCTTGAGATGTTCACACTGGAATAAGCCATTCTTTAAAAAATTAAGAGCAAAGGAATTTTACTAAAAATATATATATGGGACTCAACATGGAGCAGACTTTGTAAGAATTGCTATTATAAAATGCTTTTAAGAGTTAAATTTTTACTAAAATAAACAAATACTATCATTCCAAAAGTGCAAAGATCTCATGCATAGTAGTAAGTTCTCCAACTTCTCTAAATGCAGAGTAGACTTGGGGAAGTCATTTCATCCCATTAGGAATCCTCTGTCCATGGTGCATTTACTGCAAGGGACTTCAGAGCCCTGAGAGTCATCTTGTTTGTAGGAACCAGCATTTCCAGCCCAAGGACATTCTTTGAATATCAACTTCTTCCTGGGATGATAGCTGTAGTTTATTTAGTGTTTAAAGTCCATGTGTGTAGGGCTGTTTGAGACCTACTAGCATATACTCTGCGCTGGGCCCTACTCACACTGGGAACTCTGAGAGTCCCTCTGCCCAGAGTTGGACTGGTTCAGGGGCATAAAGTGGCATCCATAAAGTGACTCAGGGATGAGTGAGAAGAGCTGGCTCTTGGACTTGAGCTCACAAACCTTTGGCTCATGGGATTTTTTGAAGTAACCCAAAGATACGAGGATATAAATACTAGGAAGAAGCTTCCACTCTGAGGTCTTATGGAATTGCAGCTCATCCTAAGACTTGGTGTGACTTTTGTTGAATCTTCCTTGTGAATTTGAAGGAATCATGATCATCTTGATGCTTGAAAGACTTGTGTGTGGGAAAGACTTCTATGCTTTCCTTTCCCACAGTTAAGCCTAGTTTTTATGTTCTAGGTGAGATGAGAGATAGAAGCTTTTACAAGGAAATGGAAGGGATCGTGAAGGGTCTTGGATGTCTAGAAATACTGAGTGTGTGCATTTGGAGAAGACTTGGGTAGTTGGTCACATTTTTTCTCTTCAAGTACATGAAGAAATGCTGCTTGGAAGCGGGTACTGTCTGGTTCCTCAGTGTCCATGGCAGGACTAAATGCAACCTATTAGTAGACCAGATGAACCTTGAGCTATGTCCTAGGTTGGAGATTCTATGAGTTGCTACCAGCTTTCCTTCTTACCCTGTAATTATTCTAATCTTTAGACTTTCCTGCCCTGTGGAAGCAAAATGGACCTGCATATTCTAATGTCTGCTTTAAAATAAAATAAATAACCAGAGCTACTATTATCACTGCACAGGAGCTACGAGACAGCACAATTCAGCTCCTTCATTTTTCTAATAATGAATAAAATCACACCAGCAATTTGTCCTTGAATACATTTGTCAATCAAAGACCCAGCGCTTAGCAAGATCCCCCCCAAAGCATCCTCCAGGTACCATCCTAAGCGAGAGGAAGCACACTTCTCAGCATTGTTATAATGGGAGCAAATAGGCTGAGAGCTTGTTTAATTTTTTAAAAGAGGGTTCTCCAGCTTTTGGTTGGCCTAATGAAAACTGGTCTGTGTCACTTTGGCTGAATCCTCTGCACAGTAACATTGCTCCCATTCTATAATTTTTGCTAATTGCCACTTGAACAAAAGCCATATTGTATAGTTTCTTGGCTGCTCTGCAGTCTCAGAGTGGAACTGGCCAGAATGTCTAAAGCATTTTCATTGTGAAATCTTCTTCCTCAATACTGATTGTATAAGCAGAGGCTGAACCTGTATTTTTGGACTGACTCTGATTTTACTTCATAAAATAAGAGTTCAAGCAGAAGCTAGGAGTTGGCAACTTGAATATTTACATGTTGATGGCATTACCTTTTAATAGTTTTGTAGCATAATTGTCACTTAATAAGTGAAGACATCAAAAATTTCTATGTCCCCCAGTTCCCTAAATGCTTTGAAAGTACTTCACTTCCTTCAGGGAACCTGAGCAGTTATGTTGGGGTTTGAAATGTTCAGGGATGACCCTAGGTAAGATGTGAGGTTAGGCACATCTGGTGTGAATTTCCTGTACATCCTTGATTTGTTAATGACTTCATGAGTGCTTCCTCTGTCTAGGGTCTCCCTAAGTGGGCCTGCAATTGTGCCTCTCCAAAGAACCTTCCCTGCTGGGGGTCTCAGAAACACAGAAGACATGGATTATAGGTTTAAGAAGTGATTTTATGATCATTTCAGTCCAATTGCTCAACCATCGATTTTGAAAATCTGCTTTCAGCATCTGCAGACTAAATCAGAGTTTGTTTATGTTTGAACTCCTGATGAGAACTATTCTGCAGTTTGGGTATTTACAACATGCTGAAATCCTTTTTTTGGGAGGTAGGTACCAGGGATTGAACTCTCGACCTTGCGCTTGCCAAGCAGGCACTTGTGCTACTGAGCTAAACTTGCAGCCCAGCATACTGAAATCTTGAGTCAATTCTTCCATCATCCCAGAGAATACACTTTAAGAGAACCTGATTTGGATAAATACAGCTGATCCAAGTAAGAAGCTTTCATGGTGACCTGACTGAATGTGTTACTGCAGACTTTGCATTTCACAAAGCAACAATAGGCTAAAGATTGAGGTCTTAAGATCAGGTTACCAATATTTAATTTTGTTAGATAAAATAAAATTAAAAACCGTATATCATCATCAACATTGCATAAAATGTAAGACACTGTAACACCAAAAAAATAGTATGAACATACTCTTGGCATAAAAGAAAAGGCTTTTATTCAACAAATTTGTTTTATGAAAAATAGATTTAATTGTTCTGCTTTAAAAAAATTACCAAAACTTTATTAAGCCTTAGACCTGGCATTTTGTAATTACAGCTGTAATGATTTTTGTCATTTTTCTTTCTTTGCCAAACTACATAGAAGCTACATAGAAAAAAAATCTTCATCAAGAGCCATTGGGAACAGACAATGAGATGAAACAGAATAGAGGCATAGGGAGAATTTAGCCATAAGGGATTCAAATCCCTGTACAACTTCTTTACCCTAAACCTGGCCCTGTCCCCTGAGCACAGACATGGAAGAGAAATTTATTTAAATTGAGTTTGAGGTGGCTGTGGTTTTTACAAAGTCCTTATGGTGAACGGGGGCCTAACACCTATAATTTTTTCTTAGCTCTACCCTCCAGGGCGAAAGGAAACACATCTAATTCTTTCTCTCATGATAGCCAGCCTATCCCTCTGCCCTGACCTCTGTTCTTCATCATGAATAGCATTTCTAACCCCTTCATAATTTCAAGGCAAATTATCATCCTCACTGTGGTACCATGGGGGTCCAGTCTAGTTGTTGTAAGACATGGTATGCATAATGGAACTCTAGACTTTTGAGAGCCTCCAGTTGTCTTCCAGGAGAAAGGAATTTTTGCCTCCTTTGTTATGGATTTGTGTTTGTATTTGAACAAATGTGTATTTAATAATGTGATATTAAATTAGTATTTTAAAACTCAGATTGAATTTGTAACTAAGTCTCAGTAAAGCTTTTCTTCATGTGCTGCTGCACAGTTGGTTGCCTCTTCTTATAAATGTACGCATTCTTCTTTTTTCTAGACCGTTTCTGCTTCTGTTAAACTTCCCACTATCAAAACATCTTTTTTGTGAGGCCAGAATTACCCTAATACAAAACTAGGCAATGACATTATAACTCTATAACTATAGTTTCATGAATATAGATGCAAAAATTCTTAATTAGATATTAGCAAATTGAATCTTTCAACATATGAAAAAAAGGATAATACATTGCAACCAAATGGGGTTTATCCGAGGAATATAAGTTTAATTTAATATTAAAATGAATGAGTTATTAATGACCATTTTGACAGGAAGAAGTAGAAAAAGCATATAGTCCTTTTACTAGATGAAGAAAAAAATTGAAAAATAAGAAACTCATGTGTAATTAGTAATAGAAAGTTCCTCAATTTGTTAAAAGCATATAAAGAAATCCCCTACCTTTAACATAATTCATAATGATGAAAGATTGAAACTTCTTGTAAGAACAAAGCAAAAGCCAGGTGTGGTGATACATGCCTGTAATCCCAGCAATCCATAGGCGGAGACAGGAGAATCCCTGTAAGTTCAAGCCTAGCCTGGGCTATATAATGAGACCTTGCATTAAAAAAGAGATAATATGTTAAGACAATAGAAAAAAATAAAAGTCACTACAGTGTAAGGAAGAAGTAAAACCATCTTTAGTAGCAGATAACATGATTGTATACATAGAAAATCCTAAAGAATTAACCAAAAGACTATTAGAACTAATAGTTCCGTTATAGGAGCAAGATTAGTAATAAAAGGCAACTGCCTTTCTTTACACTAGCAATGGATGATTGTAAACTAAAAATTTAAAAATCCCATATATAATGGTATAAAACACTAAATACTTTGGGACAAACGTGAAGTATGTAAAATTCATTTACTGAAAAATTTCCAGATATTTCTGAGATATTATCTTAAGTAAGTGGAGAAATATACCATGCTCATAGACTGGAAATTCAGTAGTTAAAATCAATTAGTCAGTCAACTAAAATATTGACAATAAAGTCAAATAGTTCTTTCCCAAAGAGATGAGCTGGTTCAGAGTAATCATGCTCAAAATTCCATAGGCTTCCTATAGAAATCAGTAAAGCTCAAACAATTAAAAAATACACAATTGGAAAACTTACATTATCTAATTTTCAGATCTACCGTTAGCTTACAGTAAGTAAAACAGTGTAACGTCAGGATATGTATTGATATATATCAATGGACTGGAATAGAGTCTAGAAATATGCCCACATACAACTGATACTTGATACCAAAATAATTTGGCGGGATGAGAAGAGTATTTTTTAACAAAATTATGTTGAAATAACTTGATATGTCAGAAAAAAAAACTCACTCTGTTCACATACCAAACACAAATAGCAACTCAAAATGGATGGTAAACCAATATATAAAAGTAAAAACTATAAAATATCTAGGAGAAAAGTTTTGTGATTTACGAATAGGTAAAATTTCTTAGGTCACACACATACAAAATCCAAATCCATATACATGATATCCGTATATTGTTATCATATATATATATATATATTTCATAGTCTTATATCTCTATATAAAGACCTTATACTCATAATTATAAAGAACTTTTACAATTCCAAAAGAAGACAAACAGAACCAGGTGTGGTGAAGCACACTTGTTATCCTAGCGCTGTAGGAGTCTGAGGTAGGAGGATCACAAGTTTGAGCCCAACCTGGGGAATTTAGCAATCTCAAAATTAAACAGGGCTTGGAATGCAGCTCAGTGTGAAGGCTCTGGGGATTCAACCCCCAGTACTACTAAAAACAATAAAAAAAGACAACTTACATTGCAAAATATTTGAAATGACACAAGAAGATATATGAAAGGCTTATTTAATAAGTGTACAAGAAGCTCAGCATTAACAGTTACTAGGGGAAAAGCAAGTTAAAATCACAAGACACTCCATTTGTGTACTAGAGTGACTAAAATTAGAAAGACTGGCAATACTAAGTATTGGTGAGAATGTGGAAGCAGCTGGAATCTCACACATTTCTGGTGAAAAATCTGTACAATCTCTTTATGAAACATCTTGGCAATTTTTCTATATTTAATACATACTTATTACATGACCTCAGATTTTACTTTTAAGTATTTATTCCAAGAAAATAAAAACGTGTACTTACAAGAAGGCTTGGGCAAGGATTATTTATAGAAACATTATTTGTAATAGTTTCAAGTGTTCATCAAAAGTGAGTGGATAAACAAATTGTGCCATATCCCCCTGAGGTAATGAACTACTGAAACATGCTATAGAGACAGAACTGAACACAAGAAGCCAGTTTTAGAGGACTATCTAATATGTGATTCCATTTATGTGAAATTCTGGAATGGGTTAAGCTAACTCATAGTGAGAGACACAGATTAATAGTTACCTGGAGTGGGAGTTGGGGTGAGAATTTACTACAAAATGATATGAGAACACTTTTTTATTTGTGTATGTTGTTCTGGGAATTGAACCCAAAGCCTTTGAATTGAGTTTTTTATTTCGACACAGGGTCTTGCTAAGTTGTTTAAGTTGCTCAGGTTGGGCTCTACCTTGCCTCCAAGTGCTGGGATTACAGGGATGCTCCTCCACATCTCATTTTGAGGAAACTTTGAGGTGATGAAAATGTTCCCTATTTTGACTTTGATCATTTTATAGGTATACACATACATTTATAAAAATTCCTCCAGTGGTACACTAAATAGAGATGTGTTTTATTATGTGTAGATTATATCTTGATAAAGTTGCAAAAAACCTCCTTATAAGCTCTCATTCCATCTGGGCTCTTGTTTGAGGAGACAGTGGCAAATCTAACTCAATCAGTCAAACCCTTAGGATGACACTTGAGAGTCCACAGTGTGCAGAGTACACATTCTGTGTTTCTCACATGTTTTGCTGCTAGGGTGAGCACATGGTGTTGGTTTGGTGGGATGGTTCCATTTCCATCAATTGTCTCTGCTTGCTGTCAATTTTCTGTTTCTGGTTTGGATAAGCAGCTTGATTTCTCAGTTGTTGAGGTTCCTCACATAGGGTGCTGAGAACTTGAGTCTTCAACACATGATGATGAGTTTGTGGGCTACAGATGAACTCCTGGACACCTTGACTCACTTATCCAGAACTATTGTCCCTCATTGTCTTAGTTACTTTTCTTCTTGCTCTGGCAAAGTACCAGACATCCAAAGTTGAAGACAATGTTTATTTAGCTTACAGTTTGTGGAGGTTTCAGACCAGTCAACTGTTGCCAAAGCAGAGTGACACTGGCAGAGGGGCAACTGTTCATGGTGGCAGAAGACAGCAAGAGCAACAAGGAAGGGGAGGGAGATATGCCTCTTTCTGTCCCTTATATTGTATCCAGTCTACTGGGATTAGGGTGGTGCCAATCCAACTAGTGGACTGATCCAGAAATCACCCACCCTTAATCTCAGCACCCTTCATTCCAGCATTGTACACACTCTCAAAAAAGTCCTTTGAAAAGGTCTTATGACCATGTGAGGCTTTGAGAGGACATCTAGACACAAACCATAACACTGTTTAATAGTTAATATCATTCAATGTCAATCACATGCCAAATACATAGGAACTGAGTGCTTTTCATGAGTTAATACTAATCAGTCCTCAACTCTGAGGTAGGAATTTCCACACTATAGATGAGAATTTCCAAGTTTTGAAAGGCTAAAAAGATGGCCCAGTTGTCACATAGCTATTGTATGATTGTATGTGCATGATTTGGTATGTGTGTATGTGATTGTGTGTACATGTACATTCTCTGCTTATACAAAGTATGTCCATGATTCATCCTTTAATGCATTTGGATTGGCTGTAATCAAAAGAATGTTTTAAAATCAGGCTTGGTAGCACATACCTGTCACTCTAGCACCCTGGCAGACTGAGACAGGAGGATTATAAGTTTGGGCCCAGCCTGGGCACCTTAGGGAATTAGAAAGACTATTGCAAAACAAAAAAGGTTAGTCTTTCACTGGCTTAGTGCGAAGTTTCTGATTCAATCTGCAGTACTGCAAAAAAAAAAAAATTTTTTTGTAAGCAAAATTAACCTAACATAGCATAACCATAGTGATGACATTTTAAGGACTTCTGGTTACAGCTGTTCCATATAAACACTGGTCAGCAAGACTCCTTTGGGGTAAGGGCTTCAGTGGTTCAGTGTTCAATGCCTTGGGCTGCTGGAGCTCAGGAGGGAGAAGAAAGGATTTGGGCTGTGTAGAGAGAGAGACAGGATCAAAGAGCTGGGCCACAATTCATAACACAAGAATTTGAAGTTCATTTGGCTCTACTGCTAAGGTGAAAATTAAGGAACATAGTGGTTATTTTTAAATTTTTATTTTGTTTCCCAGTGTGTGAGTGAATCTTCAGCTGAAATGATTTGAGCTACCCATGGACTGGCTGCAGGCTTTGTCCTATCATGCGTTGTATAGCTCTTTATTCCTTCCTCCTTGTGGAAGAAGCATGAATTCTGTGTTCTCAATGGAATGCAAGATACCCTGTGTTCTCAGCCCTGGTGAGCCAGGTCCATCAGCAGGTCTCTCAGATACCTGGGCATGCTGGGCACACAAAGTGTCACAGCCTAATGACCCTAGATATTAAGGGTGAGAGTGGATTTTAGGAAGTTCTGGGAAACAGACACAAAAATGTTACTCCCTCTTTGAGTTTCTCTCAGATTTTCTGATCAAGATGAGGAGAAAGGCTCAGTTTGTGCCCACATGTCTTTCACACCTCTCTAACATTTTTATTTTTGGTCTTTTTGAGATAGGGTCTCTCTATGCAGTTCAGGCTGGCCTTGAGTTCACTTTGTAGCCCAGGCTGGCCTCGAACTCACAACAATCTTCCTGCCTCAACCTCCTGAGTGCTGGGATTATAGGCGTGAGCCACCATGCCCGGCTCTCTCTAACATTTCTTACCCTTATTTTGTCTGTTTTTGTTTTTAAGCAAGGGGCGCAGACTTCAGGTGAATGCCCTCCTCTGTTTCACCCAGCTGCCCAGCATGTTTAGTGTTATTTGTAAGGCCATCTTATGGTAATAAAGTCACTTTTCAAAACCATAAACATTTTTAAAGATTATTAAAATAGTGTCACTATATTAGAAAAATTCACAAATACAGAAAAAAGAAGAAAGAAAATCACCGGTTTTACTACCCATGACAATATTTTGATGCCTTTACTTTCTTTCCAACATGAACACTGAAATAATATGCTTTATAATCTTCTGTTTCCCTCCACTAATATAATAGCATACCAATTTATATGTTATCACAAATGTTCTGTAAATATCATATTAAAGGCTTATTTTTGATTACAAAATAAAATATAGAATAGTTGGATAAGAAAAGAATAAAAGAATAACATACTTGCTTAGAGAAAATCACTATTAGGACATTAATGTATTTCTTTTGTTTTTTTCTTACGTATGGATCTGTTTGTAATATATACTTTTAATCTTTTAAAAATTGAATCACTGAACTTCACAGTAATAGTTTTTATGATTGACTAACATTATATTTTGTGATTTTTTTTTAGGTGCATGTACCATAGGTCACTTAATGATTTTTCTATTATTGTGCCTTTGAGTTATTTCATGTTTCATATATATGTTATTATGAATATTTGTCTAAAGTTTTTTTAAACAAAGCATTTTAAAAACATCAGATTATTTATTTGAGTTAGAAGCCCCAAAGGAATTGTTAGTCCAAAAGAAGAACATTTTAAGGCTCTTGTGTGCATTACTAAGTTAGTTTCTGAAAGTGATATAAAGCTTGTTTTATGTAAGGAAAAAAAAAACATTTATCACACCCTCTTCAAGCATTTGGTGCTATTTTTAAAGTGATTTTTATGAATTTGGTAGGAAAAATGTCTTATTTTCAATTTGCATTTTTAATCACATCATAGCTGACTGCTTTCCTCTCAGTACAGTTTCTCTTTTCTTATTAAGGCAAAAACTATGAGTCCTTGGTAGACTTTTTATGCAAGGGATTTGGGTTTGTCTTAGTTGTTATTTGTTAGAAAGATGAGATCTGAGAAAGACAGCAGTACACGGGCTGCCTTTGGCTCACCCCATTTTACGTCCTCAGTATGTGGCCATGACCTTAACAATGGCTGTTCACCTAGGATCTCAATAGCCAGAAAGTTCAAACCACACCTCGTTGGTATGCTGGGACAGAAGACAAGTACAACTCAGAACAAGAGACAAATAAGCAAGAGAGACAGATATTCAGTGAATGATTTGTTAAATCAAAACCAAAAATTCTCAGCAAGAGAGAATAATATTCTAGGGCAATAGGTTTATCCTAAAACTCAGTATTTTCTAAGGAGACAGAATAGTATAGCAAGGTGTGTAGATAGACCTAGATCAGAATCCTGACATTACCACAATCAAGTTGTATTCTTGCCTTCAACCCCATCTCTGCCTCTGTAAATGGATCAATGTCCATTTCCTCTTCAGAGTTTAGATAATTTAGTCAAACCATGTTCACTAAATGGATAAGACCAAGGGTGGTACATGCAGGCACTGGAAAAATAAGAGCTTTAAAAAAAATCCCGATCTAGAATTTTGTGGTATTAATAGTAAGAGTGATGAATGGGAGAGATGATAATTTTTGAAGTGCATTCTGAATTATTAAAAAAAAAGTGGTCAGTTGTATCTTTGGTGGTTTCAAAATAAATATCTTTATTGTATTTCAATACTTGACCAAATTGGTGAGATACTCATATTAGAATTTTTATCTCAGGAGCATTCAACTTCCCCATCATTGATGAAAGTAGGCATTTCAATATTTACTGTGAATCTGTTGCAATTTTCAGGAGAGAGTTACCACTACTGAGAGTAACAGCACTTAGCTTTCTTGAAACTCAAGAATAGATTATTTTTCTAAGTCTTGCCTGTTTAATAGTTCAACAGACTAAAGTTGGACCATTAAGTTCTTTGATTAACAGTCTAGTTTCATTAGCTGGAGGATGGTATTTTGTACTTGCCACTCTCTCCCTCAAAACACATGCACTTACTGCCCAAGAACTTCCCTAAACCAGGATTACAAGATCCCACTGGTGCATACCCACCCCTTGAAGCAGAGCAAGAGGCATCACTGAGCTCAGGGAATGTGCTGGCAGTGTTTGGTATGTGCAGCTGTGGCCTCTAGAGTGCCCCCCCCCGTTTGATGGCCACTGTCCCTTCTAAAATGGACACACATGGGAATGATGAGAGCTGGCCATCTTCATGTATGTGAGGCTGGAGGGAAAAGGAGGTGGGATCCAGAGTGAAGGCCTCAGTTCCCAGTGACGGTGTGTGGGCGGGCAGGGGGGAGGGGGAGGCGGGAGGCCCAACAGCCTATGTCCCCTGAAGAGCTGGGTCATGAGTAGAAGAAAACAGAGGGTTCTGTCTTCTAGCACTTGCTTGAGTGCTAGAAGGCCTGGCTGGAACCCAAGGCTTGGGAAACTCTGGTCACCCTCTGTGGAGTCCTTTCTGTACATATTTGGCCAGCATCAACTATGATTAATGGTGACTAGCACCAGCAGGAGGGAGTGGCACTAGGTTTGGGGTTGGCAGATCCTTTGCACTCATTCAGTTGGTAGTGTCCAGGCACCTTCTGGTCCCTGGCTTATGCTATAGACTGGAGACACAGAGGGAAGGACCTGCGGGGATGCAGACAGAGACACAGGAATCACACCCAAATGAACAGAGGCTACTGGAGAGATGTGTGCTGGGATAAGGAGCCCTCAGAAGGAATCTCCGTCACTAGGCATCAGAAGAAGCTGCACTGACTGGAGGAATTCAGTGAATCTTTAAGGCTTGGAGTTTTCCAAGCAGATGCAGCCATGGAGCATATTTCTTCACACTTGAGCCTAGTGGACAAGAGATCCAGCTTTGAAAATAGATGGAGCTGGGTGGGAATTGTTAGGGTGGGGCTTTCTTACCAATTGTGTGACCTTGACCAAATAACCTAACTCCACTGAGCCTCAGTTTCCTCACTTGTAAGTAGGGAGAGTAAAACTTCCTATCTCGGGATTGTTAAAGACTCTGGGAATCAAACTGCAATGCATGTCACACCATAATAATTATATTGGAATTTCAGTAGTATAATAAATATATGGTTAATGAAATAGTGTAACTCTGATTTTGTCGCAGACCAGGTAAATCATTTCACTTAACAGGGACTGATACCTCATCTTTGTAAGAGACGCTTTAAAGGAGATGACTTTTGAACTTTTTTAGGGCTTGAATATTCCATTACACCCAGCTTTGCATCACCGACTGTCTTCCTGCATAGTCCCATTTCCTGCTGGGACATCCTTGAGCCCTGGCAATGACCACAACAGTGCCTTAGTCTCAAAGCAGCTTTGTGAATATGACCTGAGCAGTTATTGTAGACTTGCTGTTCTCTTAAACAGTACATTGCCACAAATGTGGTTCTTGATTAAGGTTTTCTTAAGATGTATGAAATTTCAGCTTTAAAAACATCTGCAAAGAATGTAAGTCTCCTAATGTGAAAGAAGGGTCTACTGTCAATCTATGTTTTCAGAGCAAACACAGGCAAAATGCTTGCTTCTGGCACCCAGAGTGGATGTGGGTTGGATGAAGAGCAGACATGCTACATTCCTGGATGTGCTGGCTTGTCCTGTTGGAGGATTTAGGTAGCGTTATCCCTTCCTCTATGTACTGGGAAGGATGTGACCTATGCTCTTTGGCTTTTTATCCCAGTCTACCTCCTGCCTTTTTAGCTCAATATGCATGTGTTTCAGTCTATAAAGAACTATCCTGAGGTTAATAGGCATTGCCAATCCATTTGTATATTCTTGACCACAGACCGACAGTGAGAGACATCCTATCATGAAATGCTTTCAAAAGATGCCATCTCGGTAAATGAATTATGCTCTAAACAAAAAACTGACAGGACATAATATCTGAATTAGGAGACCTAAGGAAGCTCATGAAAAGAAAAATAATGTTTTAATGGTTGCTTCTGTTTTCCACCCCTGCTTCCAGTCCCTTCTCCAGGCAACACAGAGCACAAGGGGGCCTTTTACTTGAAAGTTCTGAGTCACTGACACGACTTCCAGTCTGTTTGTAGGTGGATGGGAAATACATTCTATTAACACGTGTTCTCAGACATTATTAAAATTGATACCACTTTTCCCGTAATAAGAGCAGAAAATGGTCACAAATTTGAATCTGTTCTCATGAAGAAGATAGAATCAAGGATTGGAAATGAAACAAACGTAATTGTTTTTCTTATTACAGCATTCACATTTTGAACTTGGGGACTTATGACTGTTCTTCCTTCCCTCCTTCCAGCCCCTGCTTTCACCATGCAATGCAATGACACAATTTTTCTCCATTGCAAAAAAGAGTCATTGCCCTGACATCTTGTCTTGTCTGTGGAACTCCAGGGCATCCTTCAAGTCCCGAAATAGGTTCAGTTGCACAACTCTGCAGTGGGTAAGAAAGTATTCTGCCACTCACGGGATGTGATTTTGCATTAAATGGCTACTGAATAATTCTACACAGAAGCAAGATAGGATGCATTTCTACTTGCTGGTGGTTGTGTTGGCGTAGTACAGCGCTGGGCTCACCTGGGGTTTTGGGTTATGCTGATATTGCACCCACTGCCTTTAAGTAAGGAGGGGGAGAAACCCACCAAAATCCCTAAAACCTTTTCAACATCCCTAATGTCCCATTTGTGCCAAGCAGAACCTGATGCTGGTGATCTGCTCAACAGCTGGGTGATGACATGCTTTTTGGGTACGATATATACACCAGGCCATTAGTCTGCAAGCAGCAGTTGTCAGCTTTGTTCCCATTTAGAGTAATTTTCTCACTAATATAGCATATTCTTCAGGGATAAAATGCATTTTCCAGCCAGATATTCTCCCTAATAGTGAAGTTGGTTTAATGATAGGATTTCAGCCAAAGAAGGTAAGCCTGTGATTGCCGCTGGCCGTGTGTTGAAGCTACCAAAATGAAAAGGCTTATTTTAAAACACATTCACATGAACAGGCAAAAACCTCTCCTTTCCAGATTAATGAAGCTCATTTGAGGGAAAACTTAGGCACGAATTTAAGAGGTAAGTAAGGCACTTAGAAGCTTGGGTGCAAAGCCGCATGTGGGTTTATGTTTTTGAACTGTGATGATGGATGGTACAGTTTTAATAGGCGGGCTGATGACCAGTGAGCTACAAAAAGGCAAGTGTCTTTAGGCCAACCCTCCTTGAAATGGCAACATATGATTTTTTTCCTTGCCTGTATAGGCCTAGACTGTTCAAATCAATTAAACAATTAATTCCCGCCCTGCAAACTTGCACGTCAAGCTTTTGCTTATGGCCAATTTATTTGGTTGAATTATAGCCCCCTGAAAAACAGTGGCTCCTAATGGAAAAGCTGACGGAGTCCTAAGTACATGTGGTGAGTGGAGCTGCTATAATTAACTCTGCTTTGAGTTCCCCCATTAATATTTTAAAGATTTTTAATTAAAATAATTACATGAATTTATGAAAAATTCTAAAACACCTGAAATATTTCTACAGGGTCCCAGTCTCAGAGGGTCCCTTTGCTGGTTGCCATTTGGATGTGGATTTCTACCCTGGTGATTGTTACCCTGGAAGAAGGCTGAGACTTCCTCATCCTTTATTTTTGTGAATTTAGTATTTTTAGCTCCCCATCAATGTGTCTTTTTTCTTTTCCTGTTCCTTCTCTACCAGCACCTCCTCCTCCTTTGCCTTTTTCTTCTTCCTCTAACTTCCTCTCTCTTTTGGGAGCCTTTCCTTACCTCTGCTCCTTTTCTCCTGGGATGATACTCCACAGACAAAGGCCCTTGCCCTTCTCATTCTTCGCTCTGTTTGCAGGCATCCCAAGGCGGTGCAGGTCAGGGAGTAGCTGACTTCTCGAAAAGGACTCATGCTTTCAGCTTCATGGGTTGCGCAGTTTCTCTTGCCACAATCAAGTCCAAAGAAAGCAGTTATGGTAATATGCAGATAAGTGAGCCTGGCTCAAAACTTACTTATGGATACAGAAATTTGAATTTCATGTAACTTTTACATGGCACAAAATATTCTTGATTTTCACTTATTTATTTTGTTCCTGACCACTTACATTAAAAACAAAAACAAAAACAAAACTATTCCTGATTCTCTTGCCCTGACAAAGATGCAACAGGCCAGACTTGGTCCTGGGACCATAGTTGGCCAATGTCTAGTTAGTAGATTAAGAACCTGCTGCTCATCTGAATCAGACTTTGTGGTTTCTTGTTCTGGCTTTTGCCATTGCCTAGCGGTGTGATGATGGACAAGTGGTCAGTCTTCTTTGTGCCTCACCTTCCTGCGTGTGCTATGGAGTTGATGATAGTGGCTCTTGCTTCACGGTTCAGTGGGGGTGATTTATGGAAAAGTGTAGCACATTGCAAAGTTCACTAGTACCACTGAGAGACATCTGTATCTTTGTTCTGCTTTTAACTTTCTCTGTGACCTTAGACAAAGGACTTGACTTTCCAGAAATTGAATCTGAGTTACCTCCACAGCAAATCCCTAGTTATTATAATGAAACTAAACCCATGCCAAAAACCTTTGGCTTGGACCAGAACACCCAAAGCCCACTTCTGGCTCCAGGGGACCTGACCCCCTTGGGATAAATACCACTTTATTGTCATTGGAATGGCAGGGCCTTAGCTTCTCAGTCTGCAATTGCTGGTCAGATATGGCCTAAACACAGGTTAGAGAGTGGCATATGACCTTTTCTGACACTCCTGGAAAGAAGGGGCTGGAATCCTTTGATGCCAGGGCCAGGCCCCCTTTGCTGAGGATTGCTGGTGTTGCTGCTTTTTAGTGGCTTCATGCACCTTGAGCTTGAAATGTGTTAATGTCATGATACACATGAAGAAATAACCTCAGAGAAATTCAGATCTACCCAAGTCACTCAATAATTTGACCAAAAATCCTTACTATAAACCCTAAATTTATTTTTTATAATTTTTGCCATGTCTACATGTCTGCATATTGTTCTTAAGATTTGTAGTCTTACTTAAGTTCCTTTTTAAAAAGGTTTCCTTTAACTCAAATGTGTTTCGTAGTATGAATCTGATGAACTATTTATACTTTTTACTGATAAACTTATATACTGATAAAATAAAAGAAAAATGAATTCATAATGTGTGCCATTGAAAACCATCTGAAAGATGGCAAATCATGTATGTCTGGGCTCCTGAAAACACTGCACCAAGCTCTTTGTCACTACACACTGTGGCCAGAGACATGACATTCAATATATATCTTTTGGTGGTCTGGTCCTTTCATGTCTTGGGTACCGTTTTCAACTGCATCATCTCTGTGCTGGGGCAGGTAGAAGTTGTTACAGGACCTTCTCCCCCTTGCTCCCCTGCTTGCCTCCAAACCAGCTTCTTCCAGTGCCCTGTAGAAGCTGGTCATCATGATTGACTCCTGAGCTGGCCTGACCATCCTTTCTGCTACCACAATACTGAACTCTGCATAGGGACATTGCTGACTTTTGAATACCTTGGGAAGCAGCCGTGTAGTCTCACCTTCTCAGCATCTCAGTGCCGTGGGAAGGTTTCCCACCCCACCAAGACCCGTGGGACTTCATTCACACAAGTCAGCCCCCATCTAAATCTCAGTGTTCTTTCCTGCAAAGTAGGGATATTGTGCAGATATACAAAAGAAGGCCTTGAAAGTGTCCTCCATATAAGAGGAGATGTATCAGTCAGGAGCAGACACTCTGGAGACAGACCTGGGACCCAGCTGCCCCTCTACCACCTCCTGGCACATAACAGGGCAATTGATTACACTGATGACAGTCTCATGATGGGATTATGGATTCCCTTGTTGACTTCTCTGGCTGCCTCCTTCTCTGACAGCACTTCTTTGTCTGAGAATGGCTTCCTTTTGGACACAGCCACTAACCGACTTCTCCCCAGTCCCCTGAAACCCTGCATACATCCAAGCCCAAGGTTTGGTGCCATGGCTGCTGGCCTGTCCCCTGCTCCCTGGGAAAGCAGGTGGCACTTCCTGCTGCTGTCCCAGATGGGCCAGGCCCCAGCCCAGTGCTACCATTGACTGGTACTTGAATCCAACTCATCTTGATTTTATGAGAATCATCCCTGAAAATCCCCATGTTCAAAAGATGACACAGGGGAACCATGGAGCAGGCTCATCATTTGAATAATCAGCCATTTAGTGACATGTCTAGCCTGGTTTAATGACTGAATCAGTGAAAGTATGACCCCGAGTGCCGGTTAACTTTTAAAATAGCTGTGCCCACTGCATGACATGGCCAACAGGAAGCCATTAAGGCTCTGGCAATTACCACTTCCATCCATCGGCGAAGTCCCTATTTTATTTTAATCTGCGTAAGTGCATTTTCTGCGCGAGGTTAAAATATAAATCCCTTCTCCTGAACAAGACTGGTTTTCTGGCTGACTTGAGAGCACAATTTACAACTGATTTAATTTGTTCTTCACAAACATTCCTAATGACATTACCCCGGTGCATATACAGACTGCCTCCTCTTATTCCATTAACTCCCAAATCGGGTTTAAAGACCATATTGATGCTAGATGTTATTATGGGTGATTATCAAAACAACAGACAATGCGGCAAAGTGTTTACTAACTGGTTTATATATAATTTCTGTAATAACGACAACAGATGGTAATGCTACAAACACTAAATCACGCTTTTCGCCGCTGAAACAAATTGGCAACCTGCAGTACAGAAATGGTGTACGTAGCTCTATACAGATGCTTCAGTCGTCAGCTCTAGTGTTCATCTTATTAGGAAATGGGTCTGTTACTGCTATTACAGGTAATCTTTCCATTTGCAATTACAAATGTATATTTTCAATGAAAATGGTTTTCCGCAGCTAAGCTGCCTGGAGGATATTTCCCCCCTCTAATTACTACCCTGGTGATGCGTGCCCTGGCCGATCCACGCACAGGGGCATGTTTGTCCTAGTTAATGGTAGCGGCTGCTTTTCAGCTCTGTAGAGATGATTTGAGATCCTCTACCACTCATTGGAAAGGCCACACTGCAGCCTCAGGGTGCAACCACTGGTGGTTTAAGAGCAGTGGGTAAAAGGGAAGTGAAGCTGCTGAAGGTGGGTTCCTCACACCCGTGTTCAGTGCTTGTGTTTCCCCCAATCCCCACAAGTGGAGAGAGGTCCTGATGTTGAGAGACATCCCTACCTCCTCACTCCATCACTTATAAGCAATATTTTACTTTTTAACAACAGGAAAACTGGTATCCAGAGGCCCCAGTGTGGAGCACTTGCCCAGGTCCTCAGTGGCTGAGACAGAACACTTGCACAAGCCCTGGGTGGAGAGCTCAATGTGTCTTTTATTCCCCTTCCTGGCCCTATGAGTGCTACCCCAAGGGACCCAAAGCTAAGAGTGGTGGCAGCAACCTGGATCTCCATGACTGCATCCTAACCATCACACATAGGTTCTCCCACTGAATTCTTTAGACACCGGATGATGGGCCTATTAGTAGCCTTGCCTCATGGTGTCAGGACCAAAGAGTCACTTACCCATGATCCTGGAAGCAGTAGGACTGGGGTTTAAGCTTAGATTATGACTAGTTTAACCACCTATCAATATTGTCTTTCCAGAGAGGGCACTGGTGCCAATGTTCTTAGCAAATACAACTGAAGGACACAGGGCAAAATGTACTATGGATATATCTGTGTCTCCTAAAGCTAGCCTCTGGCTTTGGCTACCTTGGCTGTCAGCTTTTCCCACCAAGGTATATACTAATTTCTATGCCTGGATCCTGAAGCCAAGTGCCAGCCAGTAGGAGAGGCAGTGTTGTGGATGCCATTGAGGGGGGTTGAGAGCTAAGGCATTCAGCCTCTGCTTCCCAGTCTTGCAGAGAACTCATCTCAGCGATCTGGTGGCCTCTCCTATGTGTGTGTGTGTGCGTGGGGGGGGTGTTGGGATTGGTGATAATGGGCCCCACTTCCTAACAATAGCACATAATGAGGTGGAGACCCCAAGCTCATTGATGGTAAATAGAACAATATGTTGCCCGGAGCAAGAGTGCAAAGGGTTTTGACTGTATTCTCTGTAGCCACATTGTTGTACTGCCCAGTCTTGGTTCTGGTTGGCCCATTGTGAGGTTGGAGCGCCTCCTCTTTCAAATATAGGTTCATTGTTGAATGTCCCCCTATGGCCCTAGGACTGTGCATACATCTTTTATGCCTTGGAGTGAATTTTGTTTCTTTCTTTCCTCATTTGAAGCCCTCAGGACTCTGAGTCCTGGCCACTGAAGTGATAGGATTAATATGAGCCACAGGTCACAGGGTCCAGGTTGCCTTGGCTGGATGGGTGAGACAGGTGTTGATTAAACAAGGAAACTGAGGTCAGAGTAGAGGTGGTTTGCTCGAAGTCCTTTGAAACTGGGACCAGTCCTCCTCCTCCATCTTGAAGAGTCATGGAGAGTGGGCTGCCTAGGGGCTGCACATACTTACCAAGTGGGCTCTTCGTTTCCTCCCGCTGCACGTAAGTGAAGTGGGTTTCCAGCAGGCCTTAGGGTCCTCCTTGGAGGCCAGGCTGTACCTTCATTTCTTTGCTGCCACATGACCCTAGTCTTCATGGTCCTCACCAGGATGCCCAGCTGCCAGGCTACTGGGAGTTTCATAGACCTGAGGAGCAGTCACTTTCTCATTTTGGGAATGGGGGCTATGCTCTTTGGTTCCTCCCACAATTGATTTTAGAGGCAGCAATCTGTCTATACCCAGCCAGGGACAAGTACTCAAGATCAGCCCAGTGTGTCCTGATAGCAAGAGCAGCTGGAGAAGCTGGATCAGAGAGCAAATTCTGAGGCTCTGCAGGGATTGACGACGTTGGCTCAGGTGTCTGGGAGGCCTCTTTTACTCATGGCTGGCCGCCCTTTAATCTGGGCTGTTCTCATACACACATGTAAAACATATCTCTTGGCTTCTCCGTAGGCAGCCAGAATTGAAGAACTGTGAATCCACAAACCTGGTACTCTGTGGCCATCTGGTAGATTCCTCCAGCTGTCTCCTGGCCTTCAGGGCAAGGTGGCCCTGAGAATTGACCCAGGACAGGATCCTGCCATGCTCTAGTGAGAAGCCAATCATGCGCTTCCTGATTGCTTTGTGAAGGGACAATGAATTGTGGCTTCCCTGTAATTTTCTGCATGGAGGTCTTTCTGTCATCTTTTGGCCACTTCCCCCAACCTTGCAGGCAGCCTTGACGGACATGGCACCTTCTCACATGCACAATGAACTGCTGTCCTGGGTGCTTGTCACTGAGGAACAGTGCTTATCTCATGTGCTCTGGGCAGAAGCACCTGGTCTGAGTAAATTTTCAGGAGCACCTGGGCCTGGGGCCACACTGGCAAGGTGCCTGAGCCTGCTTCTTGCACAGATATTGGCTGTAGTGAGATCAGCTTCTAGAGCCAGCTAACCAGACCTTCTGTCTTTTTCTACCGTGGGGTTGGCCATTTGTCTTGGGAAGGCTGTGTGACCAGCAGAAATCTCTTGGGCTCTAACTTGATTTAAATCCCAGCGGGCTGATTGGACTGCAGGCAAATAACTTAACCTGGTCTTTAATTTTTAAAGTGGGGATAACAGGACACAGCACCAAATACACTCTCACATAAGGGGAGCCCTTATTATTAGCCATCCCCCTGTTCTCCATAAGAGTCACAGGAATTATTAGGTATTTGACATTTCTATCCAGAATCTAAGTCATCCAGAAGGTCATTCTGTTTCTGGTATCTGCTGTTCTTCTTCAATGGACATGAACTGGAAACTGTTCTTGGTCACCTTCTAATAAATCCTAATCATAGATTGATTTTTTAACCCATTCAATATTCCAAAATGAGGAACTATATGCTGGGGGTGGAGTGCACAAATTTTATCTGGGTTATGAAATGTAGAAGAAAACATTTCATATTTAATGAATAAAGTTTAATCCCTCATGAGAATGTTTTTCTCCAAAAAAGGAAGGTTTTCCTAAGATAAGATGAGATGAAATATTTTGGGACAGTAGACAGAAAACTAGAATTGGCTAAGAAACAGAAAAAGCCTCAGAAAAAAATTCCCTGTTTTATCTTATCCTAGTCTGGGGACCTTGAGCCTCAGTTTCCCCAACTGTAAAATGGATGTGCTGAGCTTTGGATTATTGACGCCTAAAGCTCCTCATTGCTCTGATGTTTCCCAGGTCTGAGACTGCCAGGGGGTCCGCTAAGCAGGATTCCAGGTCGGAGCTGTGGTTGCAGTTCGCTGTCTGAGCACCGGCCGGCTCCCTGAGACTCTGGGCTGCCCGCGCCAGCTCGGAGCGGCTGCAAATGTATGCACAGCATCAGAAGATGGCACTTCTTGCCTGCATTGCGCTAAGGTGGTGTAATTAATCGACTTGTTGCAAAGTGTATCTGGCATATCTAGCAGATTTTTAAAAATGACTTCCCAAGATTAAAAAAGACTTTAATTATAATTTCACAAAGGTGGAGACCGAGGATTTGCTAATCGCCATGCCCGTATCACCCCGCCCCCCACCCCCAGGATGCGAAGCAGTTCCAGACAGACGAAATGAGTGAACAGTGTTTTAAGGGCACGGTACAATGTGACAACAGTGATAGATATGCTAATTTCTTCATTCACTCCACTTCACTTCTTTTATTCTTTCCAATTAAAGCAAATGCTACTGAAACCATAATTAAGCAGGGCTGGGCCCTGACTGCCTGCTGTTTTAATGAAGCCCTATTGATTTTCCTTTTCTTTCTAATGGCCACACATGGTGCTCAATGGTCAAACATATGCCCCACTACAATGTCCCAGTAAAACTTAATTTTGGCCGGGCGCAAAGGGAGCCTGCAGAGAAGGGTGCTGAGGGGACAATGTGTATGGGGATAGTGTATAAAGCTGTCCCTTAGAGGGCCACGCTGGGACAAGAGGCAGCGTGGTAGTTACACTGCAGTGGCCTAACTAAAGCTGGATGTTAAAATCTGGGCTTTTGGGAGCTCTGGAAATATGTATTCTTGACAGAGGTTCACAAGCCAGAGAACAGATTTGGTGACCAAGTATGGGAAGCACATTTTACTTTTTTTTTTTTTTTTTTATAAACAGGCTGTATTTCCGGGATTATTCTTGTACACTTGGCCCACCTCCTGCAGCAACTACCTAGACACAATGCAAATGAGATGAGGGCAGAGTGATGGGAACTGAGTACAACAAATATTTACTGGTGCAAATTAATACTCTGGCCAGGAAGCCAGGCATCAGATATTGTTGCTGGTTTTCTATGTCTGGCAATGGGTGTTATCACATGGGATTTGGCAAAAGCTGACAAGCTACAGTAGTTTCTTCTTATCTGTAGTTTTGCTTTCTAGGATTTCAATTATCTGAGAAGTTTTTCAAAATTAAAGTAATTTGCTATCTAGCAATAAACAATCTATGCATTTGAATAACTTTTGTTATATTGTTGTTTATTTTATTTTGGGTTCTGGGAATCAAACCCATGACCTTGCACTTGGCCAGGCAGGTGTTTAGGCTGCTGACTTATACCTCCAGCCTTTATTTTATTATTGTTAGTGTTAATCTCTTATGTGATTGATTTTATTATAAATTAAACTTCATTGAAAGTATGAATGGTCAGGCAAAAGCATAGTACATATAGGCTTTGTACTATTTGAGGTTTCAGGCATCCCCTGAGGGCTTTAGAATGCACCCCTATCCCCCCGGAGAAAGCAAGCACAACAGATCGTCCATTTCTTATTTTCCCCTTCCCACTTTTCTTAAACATTTTCGTTCCTGTGTGAGCTACTTCCCTCATGCAGCAATCAGTGAGATTCCCACTGCTGTTGTGCAGGTGCTGGCTGCAGCTATCTTCTTAGAGCCCGGGTTTGCTTCTATCTGACAGAAAAGGAAACAGCCCAGGGGAAATTGTGCTGTTATTAGTTATGTAATTGAGGCAGGAAATGTGGGCGAATTGTTCCCCAACAGGATGAGAAAGAATGAACAGTATCCAGCGCACTGTGGATTTGAGTCCTGCTTTTGTCACAACTCATGGGGTACTGGTGACCTGCTCTGGCCCATTCGCCTTCTGCAAGTCAACATTTTCTCTCCTTTGGTTAGATGTAAACTTCCCAACTGACCCTTACTCCCAAATGAAGGGAAGCCAGGACTCGTTTTCCTCCACACCGTTGGCATGTGGACTGGAGACCTCTTCGTGTTAGTGGTCCTGGGTAGAGGACTGTCATATGCTTTGCAGTCACCCCTGGCCTCTACTCCCTAGATGCCATTAACACACCCCTAGTCATGGTCATGATAAGCACAAATGTCACAGATATTGTCAGATGTTCTCTCAGGAGCAATGCTGTTCTTATTTGAAAATCAGTGGTCCAGAAACTTATATTTTACTCCTTGGGGGTTGAAAACACAGAATCTTTCCAACCATGTACACAGATGTGTGTTTGACTTTATGCCTTTATGTTTTACTGTCTTGTATAGCAGTATCCTGGTTGTAAATAAAAATGAAAATTCAGAATTCAGAATTAAAAACTAGGAAAATAAAGACTGTTAACTGGAGAAGGGTGACAGAAGCAAGAACTGTTCAGGAAAGAACCTGGATCAGAAGTCAGAAGACTTATGTGCAGGCACAGTTGGCACCTTGCAGGGTGGTATATGGTGGATCCAAAGCCCCTTGAGTCATGAGTTTTTGCCATTAATACAAGGAAGATGTTACAGCGATTCATTGGGGGCAGGGCAATCCCAACAGGACTGATATTCTTAATGGTGGGACAGAAGCCTGATGAGTAGTACAAATGTGGAATCAGAGAATTTTCAATTGTGGGCAAAATTCACAACATGTGAGAAAAGGAGGAAGAGAGAGAATAAATAGGGCAAAGAGAAGACACGGATAACTGATGGGAGCAGCTGTCACTCAGATGCATCACTTGTCGTGAATAGTCACTAAAGCACTAGGCCTCAGTATCTGAAGGGTTCCACACCATCTCATGGAGGCCCATCGCTGTGGAGGAGAGACACAGGGAAGACTGATTCATTTTACAGAGAGTCCTTTTACCTTTAAGGCATTACTTAAAAAAAATGCATTACTTTGAGCTCCAGGCCCACAAGTAGCCCTGTGGGCAGTGCTCAGGGTCACAGGAGAAGCCTAACCACCAGGGAGGCTGGCAGGTTCTGGAAGTGGAGAAGCAGTTGGCACCTGAAAGGTTGCAGAGCAAGATTCCCCAAACAGGAGAAACTCTGTAGTTGCATAAAGAGCAAGGTACGTTCTTAAAGCTGCTGTCTCCAGCGCTGACACCCAGAAACAGAGGCTGTAGACAGCCTCCCCACCGTGGTTGCTGGGAAAAGACTGGCATCCAGGGAAGGCGACAGGCCACCCCCTCTGCTTGCTTTGTCTGCATTTCATCTTTTAGAACCTGCATCTTAGGATTTCATCTTTTAAGGACAACCTATTTTGTGATGATCCATCCCCTAGAACCAAAGACTTTCTTTTTACACTTAAAGAGGAAAGTGAGATTTTTAATTGGTTTTTAAAAAATTGCATCTACTTTTGATGGAGTTGAAAGACCTTTTCCCTTTTCCTGGATGTTGTCTCTGACATCTTGCTTGTTAGGACTGGAGAGAGAGAAAAAAAAATGGCCCCCAGGAATGGAGCGGCAGGGACCCTGAAAAGGGGACACCATCATGCCACCATCGAGTTCTGTCAACTGTCAAGTTAATTAGAACGAAATTAAAAACACATTTGCCAAGATGTTCTGCAGCCAAACCAGTTAAATAGAGATTTTAACAAAATTGAAAGCATATTATACTGAGATTTGTGGATTCTGGCCCGGTGAGTGAGTGCTGAAAGTGTGATAAAATAACAAAATTGCTGCCTAATAATCTATAGAATAATATTGTCAACTAATGGATTATAATAAAATAAAAGCTGTTATTAGGGTAAAACATTATAACAAAAAATCCAACTTTTATTTGCAGCACCTCCCCCTTAATGGTTTTGAGCATTTTGAAAGGTAATTTAAACAAGTACATTGTGTCCTTATTGAAGCGGCTTTATCTCGCTAGCTGCTGAAAATGGCTTTAACCATCCCTCTGAACAAAAGCACCCCTAATAAGACAACAAAAAGCCCCAGCAATGGCCCAGCAGCAGCGCGCTGTGGCAAGGAGCGGAGCCGGCTAAGGCGGCAGCTCTCTCCTTGCATGTAATTAGATGAATTAAAAGGACAAAGTGGTTAATGTAACTGTTGTGGGGGGAGGCAGCCTTTTCATCCCATCCATTTCAGACGGGAGCCGGTGGCTTTTGCTTCAGCAATGCAGGGAAGAATGTTGGCTGGGAGGGAAATTAACAAGCTTAATCTGCGAGGAATCTGCTCCGAGTCATGGATGAAATGTATCTCGAGCAACGAAAGGCTAGTCATTGCTGCTTCCCTTTTATATGCCTAATAAAACTTACAATAAATTAACTGCATTTTACTTTGCAGCCAGAT